>CAIGRS010173851.1:0-16343 GCA_903798395.1 Fraxinus floribunda | reverse complement strand
AAATTTGGATTGATTTTCTTGAATTTCAATTCAACGATTCAGTTCTATGCCACCAAACAAAGTGTAACAGTTATCTCAAATAGGAACCATAGTCTATCCATATCAAAGATCAGTCCCAAAAACTTGTGTAAGCTCAATCTCGCAAGAAAATGAAAATTCTGGCTCTATTTCTATTTCCCAAAAATACAAAAAAACTTGATTAAATGTATGTCCATTTTCCTAAACTGTGACAAGTTGATATGCCTGAGGCACATATTTGCCTCCGTGCGCAATGGAGGCACGGCTCGTGCCTCCGTTGCAGACGGAGGCAATCAGTGCCTCGCCTCAATGGAGACAGCCGTGTCTTCCGATTAAAAAATTCAGCTATAGGTAATATTAATAATCATTTACTTGAATGCCTTCAGAAGCGTGAGGAGAAGGTAAAAATGAGATTGCGACGCCGTTTGATTGTTGGCCGGAGGAGCCGCTCTGATGCACGGCGTGCCTCCGTTACCTCCGTACGCAACGGAGGCATGGACCGTGCCTCCGTTTGGCACGGACGCAGTCCACCCCGTTTTTTTTTCATTTCCTTTAAAATCACACATGCGCGCGCGCGCACAGTTACACACACACATATATAAACATGAAATCCAAACAATCCCTCCTGACTCTACCTCAGTACTTTTGCATCTATCACCCAACAAATATATATAGTCGACAAAATCGTGAAGATAATGCACACCAAAAACAAACACATAAACAGATAGAAATAAGAAAAATTTACAGGTGCAATGTGGGAAGAAAAGACCTAAAGCTAGAAACATTAGTTGGCGTGAAAATGGGGAACGAAAATGGGCGCGAGAGAAGAGGGATCCGAAGAAGAAAGCATAATGGATTGATGAATTGTAGTGATGAAATCGGCTAGAGAAATTAAATATTGTTGGGGGTGAAATTTGGGAGAGAAAAAAAAGAATGGCAGTAGGTATGGCTGTTGCGTAAAAAAAAAAAAAAAAATAAATCGAATTAGACGATGGGAAATGGCAACACGTGTCCCGCCTTTGCATCGCCTCTTTTAATTTGTAGTGAAATTTTGGGTTTTGGGTAGGGTTTGGGTTGTTAACCCATAACCCGACTCGATTAGCCAACCCAAAACCCGAAACCCACCAAAAAAGGGCAAAAAATGGACCCAAAACGATCGGTTTGGGTCGGGTCGGTCGATTTAGGCGGGTTGGTTTGGGTTTTGCCCACTCTTATGTACAACCTATCAAATGAATTTACTCCAGCCTAGTCCAAGTCAACACGGAAGTGGAGAAAAATAGGAGCAGTTTGATTTGTATTTCAATTTTTAGTATTTCAATTTCGATTTAATTTTAAATTTTTGGGGTTTATTTTATTATTATTGAAAATATGTTTGCTCTGTCATTCTGTAAAACTATTTCTCAAAATAAAAAAAATTTGAAAAACATGTTTAATTTTCACTTTTAAAAAATTGTTGTATGTCATAAATAAGGTAATTAAACTAATATCAGTAAAATAAAATAATTTTACCTTAATATATTATTGAACATTATATGCATTTTAAAGTTGGTGAAAATCTTGCAATATTTTTTCACTACAAAAGTAAGATACAAGTGAATAATAAATTGAGTTGAAAAAATATAAAAAATAAAAATAAAAATTAATGATCTAGACTAATATTTTTATATGTATTCATTTAAATAATATTTTTTAAATAACCGATAAGAGTTTTTTTTATATTGTTTTAGCTATTTTATAACTTAATTTTATTAGAATTTAAATTTTTTTAAACGTTTATTTCTCTCGTTTTGTGTTTTCACTGAGAATATTAAAAATGTTAAAAATATATTTTTAGTTTTATATTATAATCTTTCAATATTTTTAAGATTGAATTTTCAAAAATATCATACCAAAGAAATTTTGAGTGTTTTAAGAAATTGAAATGTGAAAACAACCAACCAAAACGCTCCATTGACTTTTGGACCCAAATATAATTAGGCATGAAGATTATTTTGGGGCAGCCTAACTTAGAATGAAGATGAACTTGGGCCTTATTATGAACCCAAGCCCAAAATGATGGGAGCAAGAAGAAACTGGGCCTTGGTATAACCCAAGTCACTTTTTACCCAGCATATTAACAGTTCAAATCATATGGTGTTCCCTTTTTATTTTCTGTTTTGGTTTGCTTTCAAATAGGGAACAATACATAAACCAGGCAGTTACATTACGCTATTTCAAAACTACAACATATGATTTTTAATTTCAAAAATCAGGATCCAATTTGATATATTATATATATTTTTAATATATATAGAATATATATAAACTAGGAACAATCTGTATCCTGAAATTAAGGAATCAGTTACAATTTGTGACCCGAATTCTTCTCAAACATCCCATTTTCAATTCCGTAGAAGGCTAGAAGCAAAAAAATCCCGAACGACACCATTGTTCTCTACAATTAGAATTTTACGATCGACGAGGTCAAAGAATCAGAAAAATCATCCTATCGAAGTCAGCACGCGTTCCTGGTCACAACAACAGTATGTGTTTGTATTCCAATTTTCGTATTTAATTGCTTAATTGACGATCGCGTTGTTTGTGTGCAAAAAAATCCTCACAATTCTAAACGGGTCATAGTGGTGGATTACAGAAATATGAATCTCATCAGTTTGTTGGTTTGATTGCAAATGTAACTGTACAAACATAGTTTCTGCATATTATCAATGTGACCTATGATTGGATTTTGTGATGAAAATGTTTCTATGTGACCGTTATTTCTTCAACTCACTGGAAATTAAACATGCGATCGAAATATAATCATTTGTGACCTTTAGTTTGGTTACAAATGTCGTTTTGTGGGTATCGCTCCGGTGAGCAGTTATTGTTTTTGCTGGTAGTCACATATTATGGTATTTTTGAGCCAGGCAATTTATGACATGCATCACAGAAAATCTATTTGACTTGACTATATATGAGTTAACATCGACCTTGGACTCGTGTGTAACCAAAATTTAATGTTCTGACCGAAATGTGTCATTTGTGACCGATGTTGTTAAGTGAAATGACAGTATACATGTCGCTTGTAACCTGTATGCTAGTGACTTGTGACCTTAATGTTATATGTTTCTGACATTGTCATGTTCATTTACACCGCAATGGGTTATGCTCATGTGTGCTTGGTGTAAGGCGAAGATTCAACTTTGGTGTTGCTCGATCATATTTGCTTTTATGTGCAGCTTGTGGATACGGTAATGACAAGAGTTCAGATTAGATCCTAATAAAATGGCAGTTAACATAAACTACAGATTGAAAATTGATCTGCCTCTAGTCTGAATAAGTAATGACAGCAATGTTTTATCTTACATGACACTAAAAGGTATGGATCGTGATCCTTCCTAATATCCTATAATAATTGATGTCACAGATGCAGAAAACGGACAGCAGTTTCTCAGTTATCCAGCGGTCATAGCGATGGCAACTAATGTACAATTTAGAGGCGAGTTATTTTCATTACAAGACATAACATCTGACATGTGTGACGCGATAATAGAACTAGTTGGTCACACAGATGACGATGTGGTAACAATTCTGTCTGAACCTGATGCTAGGAATGTAGAATATGGCAGGGTATTTCGTAATAAGGAGATCTTGAAATTGAGTTTGAGTTTTTATGCCATTCAAAACATGCTTGAATTCATCGTTGTTCGGTCAGATATGGGAGAGTATCTTATCAAAGTTTAAATGAAGATTGCAACTGGATATTCAGGTCTTCAAGGTTAGGGAAAACATAACTATTTAAGATTTTAAAGATTGGTGATGGTCACACATGCTCTTCGAACATAGTTTTGTGATCTCACAGGTAATTATCAACGTCAGTTGTGTCCTCCTTCATCAAGTACAAGTATACATCATCGCGTATGATATACATACCAAATGACATATGCAATGACATTTTACGTACCTATGGAGTATCTTTGAACTATATTAAAGCTTGGAGATTTCGTGAAAAGACTTTGAAACTGATAGGGGTGATCCTAAAGAGTCATTCAAACATCTACCGAGGTACTTGCACATGCTTGAACAGACTAATCCAGGAACGGTCACAGGGCTTGAGGTAGACAGTCACAATAGATTCAAATACTGTTTCATGGCACTTGGTGCATCAATTAAAGAGTGGGTGCATTGTAGACCTATCATCGTTGTTGATGGCACGTAGTTAAATGGTCACTACGGTGGTACATTATTCACAACATGTACATAAGATGCGAACAATAGCATATTCGTCATGACTTTTGGAATTGGAGATAATGAAAATGATAAATCTTGGACCTGGTTCTTCGAGAAATTGAAGCATGCTTATGGAAGTAGGAAAGTTTATGCTTTGTGTCAGATCGTCACAACAGTATAAAAAATATAGCTGAACGTGTTTATCCAAGAATATATCATGGGATTTGTACATATCATCTACTGCAAAACTTGAAGTCATACTTTCAAAAATCTGGTCACAACATAACCCAAGCATTCAATGCAGTCGTGCGTGCATACACAATGACAGAGTATGAGTACAACATGCAAGAGTTAGACAAAATGAACTTGAAGATCAGGGCTTACTTGGTGAGAATCTATTTTAAACACTCCATATTACAGTTATTGTGTAACACATCTTAATGATTTTTATTTTGTTTCTATAGAATGAAGTAGAACCAGAAAGGTGGTCACGATTCCACATACAGGCAAACAGGTACTGAACAATGACGTCAAATATAGTTGAATTGGTGAATACAGTCACAAAAAGCAGTAAAGAACTATCCTATTGTGGCTTTGTTGGAGTCATTGCGACAAACGGTGCAATCTTGGTGCTGTAAAAATAGAGACCAGGCAAATAGCACGTTCACAAAATTGGCAACTAAATATGATAAATTAATTAGAGAATTGAGCACAAATTTAAAGAACATGAGGGTAAGTATTTGCATTTGTTACATGTACTTTTTAGATGTGACTAGGCAATATATGTGACCTGAAATTGGTTCTTTTTAGATGTGACTTGATCTTGTGACTTTGTGCAGGTTTCTCCAGCGAACCAGCCAATTTACATAGTCACAAATGAAATATCAACTTTTGTCGCCAACATAGAGCAGCGTACATGCACATGTAGGATGTTCCAAGTTGATCAGATACCATGCCCACACACTTTAGCAGTAAAGGGAGATCCGTATGATTATCTTTCATACTTTTACACACGACAGACATATATTAATGCATACCAGGATTCTATATACCCGGTCGGTAATCCAAATGAATGGAATGTGACACAAGAAGTAGAAAGTGTATTCATAGTAACACCCAACCAAAAGAGAAGTGCGGGAAGGCCTACAGAAAAGAGAAAAAGATCGTCGAGTGAGGGGACGTTGCCAAGGAAGTGGACACAATCCTAGAACGTACACCACCTTGATTCCCCTAAGAGAAAACAAACCAACCTGAAGTTGACATTGTGACTTGTTGTGATTAACTGCACTTGTAGTTCAACATTGTGATTAGAAAGCTTATAATTTAATTTGAAATCATAATTCTTATCATTAGCGTCATTTCAATGCAAACTTGTGACCATTTGTTGAAAATTTATTTCCATTAGAAACAATTGTGACCAAATTTTGTTCTTTGTACATGTGATTAGTGATGACTTGATAAGTAGTGTCATACAATCTATGACATTAGGTAATGAAACAATCTTTTGTGACCTATCTCCGAGGTATGTGTTATCTACGACTTCAATGATTGTCTGGCAATGACATGTTTTAAACATCAAAACACATGTCACTGTGATGAATTGGTAACATCGTGACCAATGTGTTTGCATATAGTAATATGTAGCCAAGAGTTCTGTCAATGCTTTTGTGACCTGTGATCTATTGTTTCAAGCATATGTGACTTGTTGTGTCAGGCATAGTTTCAGGCATATGTGACCTATTATTTTAGTCATATGTGACATGTGACCTGTTGTTTCATGCATATATGACCTATGACCTGTTTTTCAGGAATATGTGACCCGTTGTTTCAGGAATATGTGACATGTTGTTTCAGTAATATGTGACATGTGACCTGTTGTTTTAGGTATATGTGACATGTTGTTTCAGGCATAGTTTCTTTAAGGAAATAAAAAAAATGCTCATATTCATTACCAAATACGAATTTCATAAATTTGTTCAACACCTGTACAAATACTTGTGACCAATAATCCAACTATGTGAATAACAAATGTACTTGCTGAAACCTGTGAAAATTCGATCTTTAGCATCAAATTCAAAATTCACAAATGTAAACGTATGTCTATTACATTGACATCAACTACGTCCAAAATATTAATGTACTACTAATGACATCAAACAGTTATAATAGTCTACTTCCACCCAAAATGACACCATATAATCAATTTTCTGCAATGACAACTCCTTTTGGCTTCACTACCTTTCTGGCCTCCTTGATCTCATTATGTTTAAAGAGACGTGTTGCAATGTCCAACCTAGCTTGGCCAGCATCAAATGTCATCAGCATAGACTTCATATCATTATGAAGCATGTATTCTGCAAACTTAATTACAAAGATTCCGCAATCGTGACTATACACAATTCAAACAGTAACATGTGACAAATGAGATAGTAATAGTAACATTAAACTACAAGAAAATAAGTCACAAATGTACCCATTCTGTTGATGAGGTATATTATCAGCAATCAATATCGTCATTCCCAATGAATCATCAGCGCCAGCCATTCTTTTCCATATGCCAAGTCTATTCATCAAATGGGGGATAATTCTTGCAAATGGTTCAATCCCTGAATTCACCATATTCTCACAATAAGTCTTGTAGCTGGAAAAACATAAATGATAGGCTTTCTTATGTCAAGATAGCCAAGCATCCAGTGAGCACCATTGGTCGACAAAATTGGCAAGAGAACATAACAGTCATCTGCCCAAGGATGATTGTATTCTATCCGACCACCTGTGGCAATTTCAACAAGGTAGGAATATGTCATTATCACATTAGGATCTTTCATTAACTGGGGAAACAAATTTTTTATCTTCGCCTGGAAAAATGTGTGTTGTTGTGGCACGTTTTTTTGGCAAGCGGACTTTTTGTTACAAATTGCCGTAGATAATAGAAACACACATCCATATGCTTCCAAATTGAAAGGATTCATCAGATTATTATGTGATCAAGGCAGAATCACGTGTGACCATGATATGTAACCTATGCCCAAAACTGTAACTTGTGTGATATGAACATAACTCTGTAACCTGTGTCCTGTGTGTATAAATGTAGACCTTGCCTAAATTATGTGACCAATATATATTAGTCTAACTTGTGGCTTGTTCATGAAAGTGTACCTGTGACTTGTGTTCATAGTTGTGACTTAGGAAATTCATCAGTATGTGACCCGTGACTCATTCCATTGAACACAACACATGATGTAATATAAAACATACTGTGCTGCTAAGAGATAAATCTGAACAAACAAGCTCATGCCACCATGTTTTTGACCCATTGTTATTGAACCAAATGCAAACGGAGGATGGATCACATCATCTGTATCGTTGGATTTTTTCTGCAACATAGAGATGAACATGGAGACTTGAGATAAAAAAATGTAAGGGAATGCTTTACTACACAATCATAGATCACATAAAATGCACCAGTACGTACCTGTTCCGCGGTTTGTAACCTCAGTTCAACCAATTTTTAAACGCTACAACATCAATCTCATCGGCTGGCTTGTCATGATTTTCAAACACGACCACGGCATCTGAGTGCTTGCTTTGTTTTCCAGCACCTATGACATATGGGGATTGTAGAAGCCTCGTTGGTTTGGGAGCCCTCTTAAAATGCAAACTGGACTACGGTGCCGATGGAGGTGACATCTGCAAAATGACAAAACAAAAACTACTTATGTGCACAAGGTTACATATAGTTGGATATGACAGTTTCACCTGTGACTTGTGCACAGACATGCGGGATATGTGGCCTGTGTCATGTGACACGATTGAAATAGACATTTCTATGTGACTTGTGACTTGTGACCTATGACCGAATTAAAAAATATATGTGACCTGTGACCTTTAACCGTATAGCAACATATGTATAACCTGTTAATTGTGCCCTAATTGAAATATACAAGTGATCTGTTCACAGTGTTCATCAACAAATAATAATTATGAAAAAACATGTTTTGCAATACCATAGTCCCCAGATTTTTTTTGTTGTCGTCACATCATGTACAACCTCAGTTTTAACCCGTTTTATTGCACCAGTAATCGCATCATCAACACATTATTTTACTTCTGAGGTTTGGAAAACTTCATTAAGGTTCACCATACCAAAAGTGATTGGCATAGATGAAATCCCCAAATCAAACGATGGTGTTGGAGGAAAATATGGGTAGTCAACTACATCGACAGTGTCTAACTTACCCTTTCTTTTCCTGTTCACAGGTTGTTCATATGTTGTGACCTGATGGAATTAAAAAATTTACATGTCAGATGTAAAAAAAAAACCATGAAACAATTCGAAACTCACATTTCTACTTATTTTCTCTGTTGGTTACTCTTCAATTGCGTCATTGTTCCTATCATTCTTTTCCTTCAACTTCTCCAAGATGGCATCTATTGTACTCGAAATAAGCCAGTCACGAAATCCGATAGAAAAATCATGTTGGACCTTATGTCCATCATGTCACATTTAATCTTCCCTGCATTCGGATAATCTGGTTCAATTTATTCTTACGATTCACCTTCAATAACATTAACTGTGACTTGATATCATTTAGATGCACAGTTGATTCCACATTCTTCGACTGCATCTTCGATATTTTCCCATTCAAGTCCTTCAACTATTCAAACACCTATATGGGAACAATACAAAATCCCGTAATGAACTTATTTGAAGTAAGGATATTAGAATGTAACAATAATTTATGACTTCACACTTGGATTGAATCAACTTACGTCTAATTGCGGTGCACTTCGTTCATGAGTCAACATCGGCTCACTCGGCATAGTAAGTTCACTTGTCTATGGCATTGTATTGACATTTACGTGTGTGCTGCATGCCGTTCACTTGGGCTGTGAATGTCGCTAACATGTGGCCCCATCGAAAAATTATCATGTGTTGCCTGCTGCTCACTAGAGGGGATTGAATAAGTTGGTGTCCTATATTTTTTGGGTGGTGGCACCACAAAGTCATCATCATCTTCATCAACATCACAGGAATGACCTTTTCTTCCATCTGTGATCATCAGCAACTGTGTCTGGGATGTGCCAGCACCTTTGCTCTCGTGTTCTGTACCTTCAAACTTCCGAGCTCCAGATACACGTGGTTGGTGGGGTTTGGAGTACATAACATCATTCATATAAGGAGCCTCCATTTCCATGTCAGACGGAACGATAAAATATATTTCAAGCTGTGACAAAAATGCACACCACACAAATGTTCATAAAATCCTCGACTGTATTAAAATTTATTGTGACCTGAAATTAATGAAGGTGGTACATGTAAAATATTCAAATTGTGTGATATGTTCATTCATATTCAGTTACTTGTGACCTACTCATACAAGTATGTGACATTGTGACCCGTGCTATGAAAAACATATAAAGGCTTACATCATGATTGGAGAATACATCTTCATCCAACTTGACAGCAGACGGCTGTTTCTCCGACCTCATGTTTACAATTCGGGGAAAACTATTGCACATCCTATTCGTCACAGGTCCGTTTAGTCCGGGAATGGACTCATATATCCACATTTGAAATACAACCAAGAACCCTTTCAATCTATAATGTGGATTCCTGTGACCTAAACCCCCCTTCAAAGATTTTAAAGACATTTGAAATAAGTCTTTGCCAAAAGGAAACCTCTCCATAAGAATAAAGTCTTCTACCAACACAAACAAATAATTCTCAACCACCTTTTTGTATGACGTGGAGAACAAATATGATGTAATCAAATAGAGAATCCCAATCCTCACTACATCACGATCGTCAACGTCAGACACAATCAAACACACATTTCTCAGATCTTTGTTTGTGACCAACTTCAAATGCCCAAAGTATGGATCCTTAATCCTATATGGAACTGTCAATATATTTCCTAAAGTCATCACCAATACATCTAAGGCCAGTGACCAAACAGAATTCACACAACGAAAATCTCAAATATNGTCAGACACAATCAAACACACATTTCTCACATCTTCGTTTGTGACCAACTTCAAATGCCCAAAGTATGTATCCTTAATCCTAGATGAAACCTTGTCAATATCTTTCCTAAAGTCATCACCAATACATCTAAGGCCAGTGACTAAACAGAATTCACACAACGAAAATCTCAAATATCTATTGGCAACCTTGAACCACATCTCATTGGGATTAGGTTGCTTGACTTCCCTCATCAGCAAATAGTGTATAAGCTGAGGCAGCAAAATACTTTCATTACAATCAATGAAGTGCGAGAAGCATGTTCTCGCCAAGATAGCCCTTCGACCATCATCAAACTTTAACGTGAAGTTTGATAGAATGTTTTTTGCCACATTGGTGTAATTTTCCCCAGAAACCATGAATGTTCGAGTATAATATACTTCTAATCCTGGGTCACAATAAAACAATAACTAACATCACACGTACAGTAATATTTATTCGTATCACATCGCACTCAGAAAAGTGAGGTCATAAACAGGCAAGAACTGTGACCTAGATGAAACTGTTGTATTCAAACATGTACATTCGGTCATAATTTTTAAAAACTAGGTCACAAACAACAATATATGATCACAATTTCAAAAAAAAACTTACATTCTTTGGTTTCGACTTTCGTGGGTACACCGGAGTTCTAGGGATTTCCTCTCGAATCCTCTTTTCCACTTTCGATCGTGAAGTACCATAGCTTGTGACCTTTTCTTCATGGCATTCCTTCGACACCTTTGACTTCCTTCTGGATCGTTGTACGATTTCAAACTCTTCTCCGATGTCGGATTGTGGCTTCCGGTCACAACTTCATTTCAGCACCATAACTTCTCTTCACTGTTCGCAAAATTTGAGACAAAGTCTTGGTCACAGTTCTTTCTTTCTTCCCAACGCCTTCGCCGTACCACTGCCTTCACTTTTTTCGTGAACAATGTAGGCAATAATCAAAATGGGGTTTTTCTTTGATGTCAAATGGAGAGAAATGGTGTGATTTGGGTAAGAATCAATTTGGGATTTTTAGGAATATGAATAGTTATGATGTTTAGCGGTTCTAGGCGGTTATAGAAGATGTAGTTTACTTTTTTAAAACACTCTCTCCCCAATCGTCACGTAAAAAACGAGTTGGTTATTATAATTAAAAAATAAATTTTTAAGTCTTTAAAACCTATTTTTTGAAAAATCAAACTTGAATTTGGATTTGTGAAAATTGAATCTTAAATACCTATGTGGTTGTGATTTCCTCTTTCAAATATATTATTCCCTTATGATATTATTCTGTAAAGATTTTCATTCAGGATGTTTACAAATCATACAATTCCCTTTTGCTAGTTTCAAATTCAAAATTAGAGTTTAAAGAAATACATCAAACATTGAGAATTACACACTGAAGAAAGTATTCCAAGTCTAGCATTTAGAAGTTGGTTCATCTAGCAATGAACTGACTCCTATCTTGTTAAGAACAAGGGCGTCGTAATCTTTTGAGAGTTGACTTTTAAATGGTTTTCTTGGAACACTTTCATTTGAATATTTGTTTGGGATGAAAATATTAAGTTAAAAGGAACTGTCAATGTGATTTGGTATCTCCTATTAGATATATTTTCTTGTTCTAGCTTATTAGATCCTTTAAGGATTTAGTAGTTTCTTTTACATTTCTTTTCTAATTTGTTCTCTTAGCGAGAACAACAATTCAGAATGTAATTTAACGTAATCTCTAAAAAATTAGGTGTTGGATTTTTTGACACCCAATAAATCCGGATGATGATGTAAAACCGATGTTGGATAAGTATTGTATCGACACCTAAGATTGATGACTCGGCCCTAAAACTATTTGGGGTCATTGGAAGCAGTCTAATTAATTAGAGTTGCTCATGACTCGACTCCTCACTTAGTGGATGGCTTGTTTGGCCTACTTATTGTCTCCTTGTTGGGCCGGCCTATTACCTACCGTAAGTGATCCTATAAATGTCTCTTCTCCATGGCTTTGTCATTTGGAAGTGTGTTTTGCCTTTAATTGAGAGAGAAATATGACAGCCTTCCTTTTACTTTGTGCTTTCGGCTTGAAGTTTGTCTTGTTATCTTCTCATTTTTTATTAGCCTTTGTGGCTATGTGATATGATTGGGACAGACAATCACTTTATCGGGTTACACGAGTTAAGGGTTCAAGCAATGGAGTTCAAATGGGTAAAGTTGACAAGCCAATGTTCAAGTTTCGTGAAGGACTCGGGAGCCAAAACGAGTTGGACTTAAGGTTTGGAAGATATTTGGAAAGAAAATGAGTATCGTTGATTAAAATAGGCATAACTCTCAGCTCGGGTGTCGGATTTTCGCCCATGAGTATAATTCAAAATTGTCAAGAAATTCTGCTTGGTTCAATAATTTGCGGGTCGAGATTCTACAGTCTACAACATGAATTTGGACTTTCCCGAAGTTTTCAAATTAATTCTGCAGTTTTCACGCTAGTCCCGCTCTCGGTTTCACGTCACTACACCTTTGTGGCTCAAACATCTCTCCCTTTTGTGTCCTAAGGGGGCAAATCGATAGCAACCAAATAGAGGAGTGGTTTGAAGGTTTTGGGTCGTTTACTTGGGTGTCGATTGGTTGGTAGACTGAGCCCGATTTTGTGGTTGATTGGAGTCGAATAATCAACAAATGCGGATCGAGGTGGATCTCAGGCCATAAAATTAAGCAGAACATCCCAGATAATGCAGCAGAAACCTTGGAAATCTAGAACTGTGTATATTGTTGCCTAAAGATTATTTTGTATGACCTATTTGTGCATTGTTTGGTTGTTCTGTTTTTCTAAAATGTCTTCACATTTCGAAATTGAAATTTTCAATGGGAAAGGGGACTTTTCAATTTGGCAACAAAAGATGAATGAGATTTGGTTCAACAAAAGTTTTAAAAGTCATAGATGGCAAATTTCCTGCAAATTTTGCAGAAGCACAAAAAGAAGAATGTGATGAACTTGCATACACTTCAATTATTTCACACATATCCGACACCGTTTTGAGAAAAGTTGAAAAACTTGATTATACTAAAGAACTTTGGAAAAAGTTGGAGAACTTATATTTGCTTAAATTTACTCCTAATAAGTTATACTTGTTTGAAATATTTTTTAGATTTAAAATGGACCGTTTAAAGGACCTTGATGACAATTTAGATATTTTTAACAAGTTGGTTCAAGACATCATTAATTGTGATGAGAAAGTGTCTAAAACTTATAAGACCATCATTTTACTTAATTCTATGCTTGATTCATATAGAGAGGTTAAAAATGCGATTAAGTGTGTTAGGGACACTTTAACCCCCGAGATTGTCATTGATTCTCTAAAGTGTAAGGAGATTGAGATTAAGACTGAAAAAGAAGATAAGAGAAGCGGTGAGTTGCATATGATGAGGAGTAGAATGAAGTTTAAGAAGATGAGTTTGGTTAGAGCTCAAGATAATGACGATTCGAGTAGTGACTCGAGTGATGAGGGTGGTAAGAAGAAGGACAAAAGATGGGATAAGTCTAGTGATAGAAGGTGTTACAGTTGTTGCAAGGTTAGACACTTTATTAGGGATTGTCCTAAGAAGGAAAATGATAAGCAGAATGGTAAGATGAGAGATGAGATAAATTTGGCTATAGGGTCAAGTGACGACCCTAGTAAGGTTTATTGAGTGTAAACCTAGCTACTGCATATGCATCTGTGTGTTATCCTTTTCTGCATGTGTGTGATTGCTTAATTCAGTTGCATGGTTATATGTTACATTTCAATGTGTTTGATATGTGCATTGACATGATTTGGAGTGATCTTATTACTTTGTGTAATTGTTTGCATGCATAGTTGGTTGGGATACATTAGCAGTGAGTTGTATGTCTTTTGGTAAGGTGGAATATAGATGCCTAAGGGTACATTAGTGGTTTGTACCATAGGATGTGGAGTGTGGCATTTGGATCACGAGTGGAGAGGTGATCAAATGTCGGAATCCTTTATTTGTGAGAGACCCTGATCAGGTGAAGTATGAGAGAGACACTTTTATCACTTCTGTTAGGTGGAGATCTATTATCCATTTAGGCTGTAGAAGTGATGTGGTGATAGAGGATTATCCCAAGAACTTATGATCTATTGTGACTTACCAGTTAGACATGAGTCGAGTGATTAGTCTAGTAAATATAGCAGGCGATGAGGTGAGATATGTGTTCTCTAGGTATGAGCAACACAAAATGGGATATGATAAGTGTGGTGAGATCTTCTTTGTGGGGTCATTTATGCATTTGTTGCATATATATTGGCCTATCGATTAACTTGGTGTTAATCGATTGTTCTGTGTAAACATGTTTGAAAAGATCTATGTGTTATCATATATGACATCTTCATCGCATGTTTATTTGCTCTTGATTGATTGCTGTGATTATCTGCTTCCACCGAGTGTTCTTGATCTTAGCCCTATGAGTACATGGAGCAGGTGTGATATGTGTTTCGAGTTTGAAAAATGAGGTAAGGTCTGTGATACCAATTTTATTGGTTACCTTGATTATGCAAGTATAAATTGTATGTTTTGGTTGCTTGCAGATTTATTGGGAATCAAGGTGGATATTTGTTGGATTTTTTGATGCCCAATAAATCTGGGCGATGATATAAAATCGATGTTGGATAAGTATTGTATCGACACCTAAGATTGATGACCCGACTCTAAAACTATTTGGGCTATTGGAAGCGGTCTAATTAATTAGAGTTGCTCATGACCCAATTTATCACTTAGTGGATAGTTTGTTTGGCCCACTTGTTGTCGCCTTGTTGGGCCGGCCCATTACCGTACCCTAAGTGATCCTATAAATGTCTCTTCTTCACGGCTTTGTCATTTGAAAGTGTGCTTTGCCGTTAATTGAGAGAGAAACATAGTTGTCTTCCTTTTACTTTGTGCTTCCGGCTTGAAGTTTGTCTTGTTATCTTCTCATTGTTCTCTAGCTTTCGTGGCTGCAAACACCTTTCCCTTTTGTGTCCTAAGTGGGCAAGCCAATAGCAACCAAAGAGATAAGTGGTTTGAAGGTTTTGGGTGTTGATTGGTTGGTAAATTGAGCCCGATTTATGGTTGATTGGAGTCGAATACTCAACACTGGGATTTGGGATTCTGTGAGAGAGTTTGTTTTGTTATCGAATGGGGAGTTATATATTATAAGGTTGTGGAGATATAGAACATCATCTTGTTTCTCGTATGATTTTTAGTCATTATTCTTGCTTCTTGCTTCTTCTTTTTATTTTCTTGTTCATGATTATTATACCTATCAAGGAATAAATAGTTTCTTTCAAATCTTTGGCAATTTCTTGTCCAATTTGTTTCTTAATAGGAACAAGAATACATATAATATAACTTAACGTAAACTCCAAAAAATCGGGATTCTATGAGTGAGTGTGTTTTTTGATCGAATGGAGAGTTATTATAACAGCAATGGAGATATGGAACAACAGTAGAGGCAGACGTCATCCGCTCCGTCAAAGTCATGTAAGATCAATTTATATGGCCCACGTAATATTGTTAATAAATTAATTAGAGTGGTTTATATGTTAAAATCTAATTGACCCACCGAGAAGTGTTAGTTTCATAAATGCATAGTTTGATGGAAAGTAAATAGCTTTTTAAGGCTCATGAGAAAGTATCTCTATATCATGAATGTAACCCATCAAATACATATGTTCAAGGGAGAGAACAATTTCTTGATTTTACTAGTTTCTCTTTTGCAGATTTAAATATTTCAATCATTGTTATGGATTAATGTATGCTTTCTGATCAATTAAATTTAGAATAATACTATATGTACATTTTGCATAGGGATGGCAAAAAAACTCAGCGGCTCGGACGGCTTGAGCTCAGGCCGAGCCTCATTTTGAGGAGTCGGCCCGGGCCGCAAGCCACACGGGCCGGCCCGTTAAAAAAACACAAAAAATTGTCAACTTATTCTTCTCATCATGTAACCAATAAACTAATTATAAGTGACAATTTTATCTCATAATTTATCACATAGATAATTTTGAAAAATAGGTGATATTTGTTTGTTTTATATTTATTGCATTATTAGTTTATTACTGTTTCATTTCCCTAAAACTCTAAGTGCCTAAATATT
>CAIGRS010173838.1:0-11171 GCA_903798395.1 Fraxinus floribunda | reverse complement strand
ACACCGACATTATCAACCATTATTGTTAAACCTCTGTTTGGTAAACATTAAAATTTTCATTTTCATTCTTCTACTTATTTTAACTACACATTCTTTAATAAAATAATATTTTCCATCACATCAATAACTTTTCCTTCTTTGTCAACCACATATTCTTCATCACATCACTTCAAAAAAATGCATTCTCTTATTTTAATATGCACCAAACCTAGAGATTTTTCTACTTCATATAGTCAAGGTAAGAAAATCTATTAAATGCACGATAACTAATTTATATATAAACTTGTCAGATAATCAAAGGTTCTGAAGGACATGTATTGATATTTTGAGATTCCTTTGAAGAGCCAGTTTCAATTTCGTTTTTTAATATGATTATTTTTGTTGAGGAGGTTGGGTTAATATTCTAGTAGTTTCTTTTTTGATTCATTCTCCGAATCTTTAAATTTAGTTTTTGAATTTTTCTACCACGATTAATTAATTGCTTTCGAATTGAATATACTAATTAGAAGATGTGAGTACTCCTCTGAAGCTGAAAAGGCGGGCTAATTCCACCCCAAAGAAAGAAAGAATGAATTCTACACCAAGAAAAAGGATGACCAATGGCTTGAAAGAATCAAGTCTTACACCGGATAAACAGGCAGTGCAAACAATTCCAAATCTGAGGTTGGAGGCAAAATTGACAGCTGAGGTTAGATGGAACCATGATATAGTTCTTTCTATATCTGGCTCAGAAGATTGTAAATTTACGCTGATTTATTTAGCCAGTATTCATATAATCTCTGGTCATTGAGCATTTTCCTATGTTTTCTCAGGAAAATTCGCGCATATTTGCTGGAAGACAAATCCATCCATTTTTCACATCATGGAAAGTGGACAAAACATGCCAGGAGCCAACTGATATAGAAAACACGTGGCTTGAGAGAAAGGAAAAAGGAATTGCTTTCAGCCCTATCCATGTATTTGAAAATGTTGAGGTACACTCTTTCTCTAGTTTTTCATTTTCAGAAGTTTCTTCAAGAGATCTAATTCTACTTTGGTATGCATCACTTTGACAAAATTTGTATTTTGCCTACTCAGGACAATGATGTGAACATGGATTGGGGACCCTGGGTATTCTCTGAAAGTTCAGTCAGTACAGATGTTGGCCTAGGATGTGGATGCCTACCAGTTCGTGAAGGATCTGTCAATTCCTTGAACTTTGATACCTTTCTGAATGCTTCCAGTTTCACAAGAATATCGTCATACCAAAACAAGACCACTCCGGATCAGTGTTCTTTTCCTCAGATTGAGGTTTGTTCGAGTCCTCTAGATTGACCAGAATGTTCACATCCTATGTCATCTTTATTTATGGCTGATAAGAAAGTAATGTATTGTGTTCAACTGAAGGATTCAAAGGCGTCACTAAAAGATATAGAAGGGATAGTTGCTGCACCAGTTGAAGTAACATTGGTAAATCTTCATTTCTGGTATTTTATACATTATCTCAGGATTTGTATCCCTTCCTTAGGCAATCTATTTTTTTTTTTTTTGGGAGAAATGTTTAATTGCAATTAGTAGTGTATGGGGGTGGGGTTTGAAGTTTCCAGGAAAAAAAATAAAATCTATTTGTTTATTGATTTTTCAGAAGAACTTTGCAAGATTAGCATTCTGAAGTAAAAAGAAGGAAACGAGTTTTAGAATATCAATATGTTTTCTAATTATATTTATCACTACGATTTATGCAATCTCAATATCACCACAATCAGCAGGAAACACCTGAAGAAATTGATTCCTTTACTGGGAATTCCAGCGGTGTAAACTCAGATGCTGAGTTCCAGAATAGACTTCTTCAGGAAAGGTAAAAATAATTTATGATTATCACCCCATGCATGCAAGAGGAGCTTCTTAACTGCATGCTTTTCTCTGGGACTGCTTTCTTTTTGAATTCTGTTCACTTTCTCAGTTTCTTCCTCTGTTTTGGGGGGTTTATGTTAGGTGATATTATTACTTATGAAGTGCCTCAATTAATAATTTTAATTCATTTGGTGTTGTTTAAAAATCTTATTGTTTTTATTTCATTTTTGAGTCTCTCCATCCTTAGTAACGTGCTTCTACTTTGAAGGCATTATTCTTCGTCAAATCTGCTCCTGATTTTATTTTTCTTTAGAATCTCTGTTTAGACACGGAATATTCAAATGGAAGGTGCATTTTGGATTCCAGAGGTGCAAATTTTCCAAACTGCTCAATCTTTAATAATTTAGTTTTTAAGAGCCTTTGCGAAGACCATATTTAATTACCACCACACCGAAAAACATTTTGGTATGGATTTCTAACATTTGGAGATATTACACATATTGTTACTTTTGTCTGTATCTAATCCTGCACTTCAAACTTCAACTTTTACATACTTCTAGAAATTTGATATATATTTTTATTTCTTAATCTTGTTATATTGCTAAAGTAATAAAAGTAATTATTGAAAGCTCGTAGACTATACATGTATGCCTTGGTCTGACACTGAGATTTACAAGAATTAAAGTTCTTTATCCCACGCCTTCAGCTAATAGGACCTGACAAGATGTTAATCTGTTTCTTACATGATTGAAAATAGATGCCTTTCTGTTTCTTTCAAATACACAGTTCACAAACTTGAATACTGATTACTGACAATTACGTGTTTGTTTGGACATATACCAATTTAAGTACTTGTTGTAGCATCATCACAAGCAGACATTGCTTGCAACAGGAGCAATGACTACAGCAACACTAATATCTTACTGATTGTTATTTTTCCTTTTTTACTTTTGCACCCAGGATAATGTCGCATTATCATTCTCGTCGCAATCATCCTGAAAACTGCCTATGGACAGACAAATACCAGCCTGAGAACTCCTTGCAGGTTAAATATATTAAACATAGCAAGAGTATTGCTTTACTAATGTAAAGTAATTGTTTGTCAACATGTTTTCCCTCTCTAATTTAGCATTGAATCATAATCATCCTCTCCCAAGTCAAATCTACTGAACTATTGTTTCTTTTTCTCAGTTTCTTCCCTGCACAATGCTGCCTGTAAATACCACTTTGATTCTTCTGTCTAATTGGGTTTATTTTGAAGTGTATAGAAAAGAGCCATCGTGTTTGCCTTTCATCATCTACCTAGTCCTTATTTTATATCCATTCTGGTGATTTGGCTTTTATTCAGTACCATTTTCTTGTGTCATTCTGGAAAGGTATGCGGGAACAGTGAAGAAGTGAAGTTTTTAAGTGAGTGGCTGCATCTTTGGCACACAAGGGGTTCTCTCACCACTGGACGCGGCGGCGCTGACAATAAATTGACTGCACAAGATGCTGATTATGAATGTTATCTAAGTAAATGTAATTCTGATACTGTAGATGATGAATTGAAGAATGTTCTCATAGTAACTGGACCAGTTGGGGTATGTAGCTCTTTTTTTCTCTTTTTTGGTTACTCATTACTGAATGGTAAATCCATTGCATGCTCGCAATGTTCTGATACTAAGCGTTTCTTCTATTGTTCTAATTGGAACTTACAGTACTTGGAGATGAGAAGTCAATAATTTGTTAAACAAGTTGGTTCTTTATTACTTATAGTGGCATCCTTTGAGTGCCAATTTTGTACTTTCTAATGAAGCTTGTATATGGTGAAAATTTTCTCTTATTAATCAGATCTCTGCATATTTTCCAAATTTATCATAATTATTCAGGAAGTTCATAGTCTATAAAGTTTATTAACGACACTCCTTTGGTTTTAGAGGGTGTTTGGTAGAGATTAAAATTGAAAAATTAGCCGTTATAGTTGACTTTTATTAGACAAGTGGGATCCAATAATGGCTATATTTTCAATTTTAATTGGATTAAAATGGGGGCCAAACAAGCTCTTAAATTGAATCATTGAATGTCTTCTACCATAGTGTTTTATATGAGATTTTGACTCTGATATTTTACTTTACCCTTGCCAAATGCCACCGCAACAGCCAGGATTCCTCATTCCTGAAATTAACACTGCCATCTTTTGCCATCCTCTTATTAGGGGCCCGTTTTGTACCGATTAAAATCCAATTAAAATTGAAAATATAACCGTTATTGGGTCCCACTCGTCTAATAAAAGTCAACAATAAAGGCTAGTTTTTCAATTTTAATCCGATTTTAATCTCTACCAAATGGGCTCTAGATTACTCTTGCATGATAATGCAAATTCTCCACTTCACTATATACAAAACTACCTGCTAACTGCTGACATTATTCAGCCTGATTGAAAACACCTGCTTTTTTATTGCAGAGTGGGAAGTCTGCTGCCATCTATGCTTGTGCGAAAGAAAAGGGATTTCAGGTTATTGAGGTAATGCTGAAACAGTGCTAAATTAACTATGGATTCATGCAATATTAAGTCATTATGTGTGTTTTGCTCACTTGAATAAATGGCTTGTTGGCCCTACCATGTATTTATTAATTCCAATATCTGAGTATGCAATGCCACTAGAATGAACACACATTGGAATTTTTTTTTTCATCTTTCATTGTTTTGTCCTGAACTTATATATGACCGACAGATGTTGACATTTTTTCCCCACACATCAAACAGAACCTACTTCAATAACTTTGGACAATAATAGAGGTCCTGTCAAACCTAGTAGCTACCGCTACTTAGAAGAAATCATAAATCACCCTAAATGATGAACATATTGATATATGGGGGAGAACACCTCCAATCACCCGAATCTCTAGTTGTTCAGCCCATTTTATCTCTCTTGGTATAGCTGAAACAAATGAAAGCCTTACACAAGACTTTCACTGTACAGCCTCAAGCAGATAAAAGTTCATGATTGACTCTGTCAAATCAGTGTTTCATACCCATTTTATTGACTCATTGTCACTGCATGAAAGTTGAAACAATTACTATTGTTATCACCATGATATACTGCATATGGTTTACATTTATGCAGTCCACTTAGACATAAAGCTAAGCATTATACTTCTAAGTATGACTTCAATGCATCTTGCTGATATGTGAGGCATGCTGTAGCTAATAAAGTATAGGTATCAATCATTTAACTGTACAAGACAATCAAACGTTTATCATTTTGAGCTGTCATCACAGAAATCATCAATTTGAACATTTGGAGCTCATCATGTCATAGAAGTTTCAAATGACCTCTATTTTACCTCATTATATGCTAAGTTCTCATTCGGTTCCCTCAAAGTATATATTTGAATAACGAGTCACTTTCCAAATTTGAGGGATGAATACTGAAAAAGATTGTAGAAACTCGACTGTCAGAGGTCATTCACCATATTTTATGTCCTTCTAACTTACTATGAAATACTTCTCAATTTTACAGTTACCCTCATTTTGCGTGCTTAAGATTTACAAGTGTTCGTGTTGCAACTTTACTCAAATTCTATTTCTCTGTCTGAATTTTTTTTCTTGCTAGATCAACTCATCAGATTGGCGAAATGGAGCTCTTGTAAAGCAAAAATTTGGTGAGGCTGTGGAATCACATTGGCAACAATGGTTAGTCTGTAGTTTATCGTTAAACTTGCATTTAAAACCGTTTCTGTTTACTAAAGCAAGTCTGGAGACACATCCCAGTTAATTATTGGTATATTAACATTCCATTGAAATAATTAAACTGTTCATGGATTGATTAACTCAACAAAAAAAAAATGATTCTTGCTAAAACTAGAAAGAAATAGCGGAAATGATTATCTTCTATGAAAAACACTTGTAGGACTGTTTTCTCATTGGATTTTCATGGTGGCATGTTAACTTAACCTATAATGTAGGATGGGTTCTATGACTTGCTGTTTTACTAAGTATCAATTACATCCAGCTTGGGGCATTCATAAATGTGTTCAGTTATTTCTCCACTTAAGTTTGTCTTTTTACATATGTTATACGAACACTTCAACTAGGGTGACGTGTTCGTGTCCAATACGTGTTGGACACCGACACTTTTCAGACACTATATCATGGTCATTTTTTTTATCAGAAATATTATATATTTTTAATTCAAAGTTATTATTAAATGATAAATAGGTATTCATATCAACAAGAAAAATAATATTAAGTATAAAGCGAAATTTATATTATATAAATAAAGAATTTAATCAACGTGTTGATAACCTGTCGTGTCAGTACTTTTTTGAAAAAAACCCAACGCATGTCTTGTCGGATATACGTGTCCATGTCGATGCATCAAAACTTTTAAATATAGTTTATCAATTAATAGAGGTCCTTTGGCATTAATACAACAAGATTGGTTAAATTGGTAACTAATGATGGGCTGGAGCCTTGGAGATTGTTAATCATACCTATTTAGAGACGTGGCCTTGTGTTTGGTCAAAATAAAAGGGCTTCAGTGGTTCTCGTATTAGAATGGCATTTTGCATTTGTGGTTCAAGGCTCACTACTATCCCGAACTAATGATGCAAAGACACCAAAACTTATTACTCTTTGAAAAGGAAATTATTTCTAGCAGCTGGGTTCTTGTATAACTTTCTATAATGTTTTTTTCTGGACGTGCTCATGTGCTAATTTCCATTGATGAACGTAATCTTTATTGATGGATTCTGCATTTGACTGCTAGCTATTTAGAAGTGCACGTGGAAGCGTCTCTAATGCAAATTTTGTATTTATTAATTGGAAGGAATCACTAACATCTTAAATGTGAAAATTGTTTCAGCACAGCAGAAAATCAAACTAATTCAGACAACAGACCTCTATCAAAGTCCTTATCAGCTGTCATTACAGAGACCCAGTGCTCTGACGATGAAGTCATTGAGGTGGTACTCTTATCACAGAATGCAGATTCCAACAATACAGGTGAAATGCCAGAGAGATCAGTCTACTGTGAGAATAGAATTGCTAATTATCAAAATGAGATTAAAACCTTGATTCTTTTTGAGGATGTGGATGCTACTCTCTGTGAAGATCATGGTTTTATATCTACAATACATCAACTCGCAGAGACTGCCAAACGACCCATGATCTTAACAAGCAATAGTAAGAAGTCTTGTTGGTAGAATTTTCATCTTTGGCCTTCTTTTAAGTAGTGAACTAATAGTTGTTTTCGGGATATATCTCTTAGGTAACAATCCTGTCCTTCCTAAGAGTTTGGACAGGTCAGAATTAAATTTTGATGTACCATCACTGAAGGAGCTATTTGGACTTGTTCATGTGGTATGAGTTCCTTGCACAGATTTTCTTTTTCAAATTATCATCAATTTTTTCATTTGGAACTACATTTTGATACCCTCATAGGTTTGTGCTGCAGAAAAAGTTGTAATTCATCCTCTCTTGGTAGAACGATTCATTGATTACTGTCAAGGAGACATTCGTAAAACCATCATGCTTCTCCAATTTTGGTGCCAAGGCCAATCTCCTGGGGAAGGTAATTCATACTCCCAATTCTATTTGCTCCATTTTTCTGTACCTCGTGCCTGAAATTTCTTCGGTTTTCTGTGCAATTATAACTAAACAAATTTGTGCTCCTATAATGATCTTTTGTTTATTTCCAAGGAGTCATAATAAATCTCTGAAAAGAAATAATTCCAAGGATTTGCATGCATGTACAAATGAAAATACACTACTAGAATATAATTTTTTATTTAAGTTAAAAATTGTTTGGACACTCAACTTATTGGTGCATTCTATATTTGCCACTCCTCTTTCTTGTTACAAATTCAGCACTGAATTTTCATTTTTTCTTACCCTGTTAATCATTCCGCTAAATTCTATCAATAGAAACTACATAACGTGCATGTAGAAGATGGAATTCTTATATGGCATAATTTTGACATTAAATACCAATAATTGGCCAACTTGAATAAGTTGTTTTAGGATCTAATCATAGTTTTGTGCTTGGATCTATTGGTCAATTGTTGGTATTTGGCGTCTCAAATCTTGTCAGATAATAGTTCTACCCTTCACATATACATTGCTATAGCTTCTATTGACGGAATTGAGTGGAGTAACTAACAAGGTTACCAAATTAAAGTTTAGTGCTAAATTTGCAACAAAAAGAAGACGATTAACCAAAATATGGCATACCTATAAATTGAGTGCCCAAATAGGTTTTCAACCCAATTTTTATTTTATAGTTCAAGGGAACCCCAAATAGATAGGTTTGATCGTTTCCCTGCATCTTCAGGAATGAACCAGTATTCCACATCCTATTGGATTGTCATGAAATACTTGATCACTCTGAATGGTGTACCATTCAACTTTGTGAAGTGTATTTCATTTATAATGTTCAAATACCTGCATAAAGTAACAAAGCCTATATTTCTTGGTTTTACTTTGTAACTATAACCATTTTACTTACAGTGCATACACTCTTCATCCAGGTATTGAAATGCAGATGCATTATAGTCCTCTTCTATTTGATCTTGATGCTGGGTATCAAATCTTACCAAAAATTATCCCTTGGGGTTGCCCTTCTCGCCTCTCTGAGCTTGTGGAAGAGGAAATTGTCAAGTCATTGATTTTGATGGAAGAAAACCGTAGTCTGGTTGAAATAGTTGTTCAGGAAGACAATGTGAATGAAAATAAAACAGAAAATACTTATGTGAAGGATGGTGAAGCTGATACCATCAAGGAAAAGAAGGAAGCTATGTTGAGATTGCACTCCTCAACTCAGGATGATGGTGAATGTGTACAAATTGGCACTATTTGGGAGTTTTCTGATTCCTCTCACTCCCCAATAGCGTTCGCTCGACGAAATAGCCGGAGACAGATTGATGCAGTACTTTCTGATTCTGAAGGGGAATGCTTTGACAAGAGGGTATCCATTGTCTCCGGGGAACTATTTGATGGTGTTAATGGTGATGCACTCAAAATGAAAAGCTCCTCAACCAATCACTGTTCGCCTACTGAAAGCTGTTGCCATCCAACTGAGCAAATCGATCATTTTGAAGTAGACAATTTGGAGGAAAGTTGTAGTCAGCTGTCTGCTGGAGTTGATAATTCTCTTATAGATGAGAGACGTAAATCGCTTGATATTTACTATGATCCAGAATTATCATTTGTCCCCGAGACAGAAATTATGAATGAAGGAGAATTATTTCCTGCAACAGTATGTCATGGTCATTTTGCCAATGCAGTGGAAGCAGAATCTGTAATTCAAGATTCACTACAAAACTTGAATCTTGTTATGGTTGATAAACTCGATCAATCTTTACACATGCTTCCTAATGAAAGAGAATTATTTACTACCACAGTATCTTATGGTCATTTTACCAATGCAGAAGAAGCAAAGTCTCTAATTCCAGATTTACTACTGAACTTGGATCCTGTCAGTGGCATTAAATTTGGACATTCCTTAAATGTACTGCCTACTGACCAGGAAATATTTGGAAATGAATCTGATACTAATGCAGTATTAGGTTATCGAGAGGAGTTAGGAGATTCTCTATCCAAACATGAGGAGGATGTTCCAAGAGGGTATCAACTGATGGATGAATGTAGCCGTGTAGATTTCATTAGGAGACTGAACTCCTTCACCGATCCTACACCTGATTGTGTGATTGATTCTTTACAAGAAACATGGAAAAATCTGCGTGGTGGTTGTGAGAATTTCAAACAGTATGTTACCTCAGAAGAGAAAAATGCTTGCCGAGCTCTAAATCTTGCGCATGGAATGAGTAATTTAATTTCAGAAGCTGATTTATTACTTAGAGACTGCCAAGCGCCATTATGTGTACGTGTTCACACACAGATTTTACTCCAACTTTTATGAATGTGATGTGCATAATGAAATTTTTGTTTTCATGCAGGATTTTCTGGAGCCATCAATGATTCCTTTTGAGAAATCACAGTCGTATAGTTCTTGTGACGATCAATTGCAGATGTCATCTGTTCTTGCTCAACATGGAATGTGCTACTATGCTAAAGAAGCTGCTGCTTTAGGATCAACAATGGGTTCCATAAGCACGGTAGATTTGGCATCGGAAATGTTAGAGTCCTCAGCAAGCATGATGGCACTGGGAAAACTAGCTAGTCATTGTGAAAGAAAGATTGAAAAATTAAAGATGAAACCACCAAAAAGTTGCAATCTCTTAAGAAGGTATGAGATTTGAGGCCCCGCTTTTCGTTTGTGGTTATGCTCGAAATGTTGCTTCCCTTGTTATTGATCTCACGAAGATGCAAGTGAATTACACATTACTAGCTGTTCATAAAATACAAGACGATGTTTTGATTTACATTTTTGGTTTGTTTACATGCCATTACTGAATAGTCTAATTCTGCATTTCTTTTTGTCCTACATGCAGCAAAATGAACTCGAATATTTACAATGTATTTAAGTCTGTAGTTCCCTCGAAGTCATATCTGTCAGCGAAGGGTGAGGCATTTCATGAATACCTGGCAGCATTAAGCCAGATTTCAAGATTGGAATGTCCTTTATCTGACTGTGTTGACAGGAGAAAGCAAAGAAGGTACATACTCTCTGTCAAATGTATCCTTGCAACCATAAAAGTCATTGATGCTTTTTAGTTTTATGATGATCTGTATGTGCTCACGCTGTTGTTGTGTTCCAGGGCACGGGTAGCACGACATTATTTGAGTTCAGGTTCCTTAGCATTGTCAGCGGAAGAAATATCCTTAATGGGTGAACACAACAGCTACCGAAAAGGCTTCTTCGCATCTTAGAGATAAAATTTGATATAAATGTCTGATAGAGGAAAGTTAGCAGAGACTTCGGATGTAGTTTTTGGGGGGCATATGTTCACTTACTAAGCGTTGTTTCTTCGGGAACCTAATTCAAGGAACAAGTTAGCCTGTAAAAAGGGCTTGGAGAATGAGATTAGATTGACTACTCACTATTGTTATAGCTGCCTTGTCATAACATTTGCTGATTGTCTGATTAAAAGCAAGAGTTTTATCTCGCATCATTACACTTTCCCATCTAGGAAGAAGGTGCACATTTCTCTCATTGTAAATCTATAAGGAGTTAATTGTGTAGTTAAAAAGCAAAGACAGATGAAAGTTATGAATAAAAGTAAAGTATTTATCTCCAGAACTTTCAGAATCTACTGGCGCAATGGATGCTTGCTTGTATAACTTGTGGTTTCTAGAGTTTCTTTTTGTAAAGACTGGTTATGGGACTTATTGACGCCTACTGATATATAAGTTCTCTTTTGATGACCCAAAAAAGGGTTCTGCTCGATTGCAT
>CAIGRS010173834.1:0-15593 GCA_903798395.1 Fraxinus floribunda | reverse complement strand
TTGATTTTGAATAGTGATATGATAGGAAATGTGTGGTTGAAAAAGAAGAAAAAGTTATTGATATGATGGAAAATATTATTTTATTGAAGAATGTGTGGTTGAAAATGAGAATTGATTTACTGTAGAAAATCAAAATCTGTACCAAACAGGCCCTTAGATCATTTCTTTCGCGAGGTTGTTAGCTCTTTAAACCTTGGTCCTTCCAAAATTACTTCGAATTGATGGACTCATATGGTTGGGTCTTTTCTTTTGTGGGCTTTTGCGACGTTAAAGAAAAATTGTTTTATGATACTTTTAGATCAATTTATGATCCAATGAAGTTTGGTAATAAAGTCAATCCTCAAAAGGGCTTCTATTATCTTTCTCTTCTCTCTCCAAAGGTTTGTCCTAAACTTGTAATTTCTTTCAATAAGGTGCACAACCGGGTTTACCTCTAAATTGATCCTAATCCTATAGCCACGGTGCCTCCTTATTACGACTAATATCACGAGTAGTGAAAATTATTGTCCGTCTTGCCTTCATTTAGTTTCATTTTAATTTTTATTGAACATTTTTCTTTTAGGAAAACAAAGAAGTCTGTTGGGGGTCAAGAACTTGCCAATCTTCGTGCCGCTATCACTTTTATTCTTAACCTGAACCCAGAGGCCTGTGAAGCAGAGAAAATGCTTCGTTCTTCTAACCACAAGGACACATACCACCATGGATTAGTATATATACTAAAGATTAGTTTATTTTGCCTTTAAATCTTTTTTTTATCTTAATATTTGTTTTTTATTTCAGTACGAAATTAGCTGGGAAACGTCTATAGAAAGGATCCATTCCTCCTAAGGCGATCCCTTCATTACCACCTGGGGGATCAAAAGGCGTGTCCTTGTAAGGGCCTGGGGGATCCAGAGGCACTTCCTCAAAGATGACTATGCCCTCGAAAGAGTATAGGATACTGCTAATGTGTTGACTTCCCCTCTTCATTGAATGGCTTCGACTGTGGAACCTACCCCAACAGTTTCCTCACCCATTCATTAGAAAGAATCTCTTCAGCTAAAAGGAAGATGTCGAATACTGATCACATTCAGTCAGACCCCAGAGGATCTTATTCTACCAATGATAAGCTCTTGGAGAGATTGGATTTGAAATCCTTATTTAACCCCCACCTCAATGAGGAATTAAATTCCAATGTTTTGTTAGCTCTCTTTTTTTTTTCTTGGGCAGCGATGTCTATCTCATGTATTTTACTAAGTCCTAGGAAAAAGTTGTGGAAGAGCTTACTCTGAGACGAAAAATGATCGATGATCATCTTTCACGGGCTGCTGTGTTACATCATGACCAACAAGTAGAGTACGAAATCTATTTCAACGAGCCGCTTCCTTAGAGAATAATTTGAAGCCTTTGGAAAAATAGTTTGCGGGACTTCGAAAATAGTAGGGGACGTTGAGAAAGAGAAAGCGAAGTATAAGGACTTAGCCAAAAAATCTAAATCTCTTGCTGCCAAAGAGGCTAAGTTGTTGGCTAAAGTCCGGAGGATCTCTAAAGATTTAGAGAAAACTAGTATTGCATTTGATGCGAAGGCTGTTTGTGATTTCCAAAAGTTACAAGACGAGGTCCAAATGGAAAAAGTAAAAATTATTGTTGGGTTTTGTGACCTCAAATCCAGCCCAAATTTGGTCTAGGGCTTTGTGTTTTAGAGTATTGGGCTTGAAGATGTTAAAATAGGGTCCAAGAAGGAAAAATGACGGATTGACGGTCGCTCGACTCAACTTAAGCGAGAGGAGCAAAATTGGAGCAGGGAAGCCGGGGTCGCGATCTTTTTCCTTATTTTTCAGATTTACGCGATTTTTGACTTAGTTTTCATATTTTTTGGGATTGGACATCTCTCCTATAAATAATAGATTTTTCATTCAGTTTAGGTGACCTTAAGGACCAGAATATTGCATAAATTGTATTATCTCTCCATTTGTTGTTAATAAAGTATTTTGTTCCTCTGTCAATTCATCTTCTTGCTTGTTTTTTTTAAATCTTACTATTGTTTGTGCGATACATATTTCATATCATGCCATATCCTCTTTCAAAATTCCTAACAAGTGGTATTAGAGCTAAGGTTCGGCAGTTTAGTAGAGCAATGATTTGATTCGTTCGAGGTTTTTTGTTATCGATGGCTACCATGAAGATATTCCGCTGTTGGATCGCAATACAAGATTTTCATTGTGGCAAGTGAAGATGAGAGCTGTATTGGCGCAAATGGATTTGGATGATACTTTGTTGGGATTTGACAAGATGCCCACAACTTGGATAACATAAGAGAAGCAACGGAAGGATCGCAAGGCACTTTCTCAGATTTATCTTCATCTATCTAACAACATTCTTCAAGACGTCTTAAAGGAGAAGAAAGAAGCTACATTATGGTTGAAACTAGAGCAATTGTGCATGACCAAAAGTCTGACCAACAAATTACATCTGAAGCAGAGGCTCTATTCTCACGACATTATCTGGCTGTGTTTAAGGAGATTGTTGCTAATTTGGAGACGTTAGAGGTAAAATATGATGAAGAGGAATTGACCTTAATCCTGTTGTGTCTGCTACCAGGGTCGTTTTCGTCGTTTAGGGACATGATTATGCACAGTCATGACACACTCACCATTGAAGAAGTATATGATGTTTTGTTCTCAAAGGAAAAGCTGAATCATCTGGTTAGAGCTGGTTCCAGAGATGATGAAACTCTTATGGTTTGTGGTGATTGGCGAAGGGACAAGTCGAGAGTGGATTTCAGGTGAAGCTAATATCGTAGAGAACTATGTAAGTGATGGAGATCTTTTGACTATTTCTGACTTGGAATCCAAGCCTAATGAGGAGTGGATTTTGGATACAGCTTATACAGTTCATATGAGTCCCAATAGGGATTTGTTTGAATCATACGAAACGGTGATGCAAGGTGCCGTTGTTATGAGAAACAACGAATCTTGTCGGTAGCTGGTATTGGGAAGTCAGATCAAAGTTGGTGGATAGATCAATCAGAGCACTTGGTCAGGTTCGACATGTTCCAGACTTGAAGATCATCATCTCGCTGAGTACCATGGATTTGAAAGGGTATATGTTCTCTGGTGCAGGTGGAGTCTTGAAGGTTCGAAAAGGTGTCCATATTGTATTGGAGGGATGGAGAAAGTCACAGTTATACATCTTGCAAGGTCGAGCAGAATCAGTGAAAAACGTCAGCATATGTTTGGTACCGTGGAGGATATATAGTTTGGTACAGTACCGTTGAGAGTGGGCTCTAGGTCTATTTTGAAGAATACTACTCTATTGAGTTCGGGAGATATGTGTAATTCCGCTTTGCCATCACAGTCTGCGGTTCCATTATATTCAACGGCTAGGGAGAGACCTATTGGAAATAGGTACGGGGATGCTGATCTGGATGTGCATGCTTTTGGAGTTGTTGAAGGTGACGAGTTTAGCTAGGGGCCTTCAGTTAAAACATTTAATGGAGATTTTGCTGCAGGGTGTGCTTCGACCTTGTTTGGTAAATTTTGAATTCGTTGTGAATTTTGGGAACCCGATGGTTGGGTTCATTTGTATATGTGTTTCGATATGGTGAAGAGGAAGAGTATTTTTTGAGTGTTGGAGAGTTTTGGTTTAGTTTGAAGAGTTCAGTGTGTTTCTCTATAGTCAGACTTATTTTTTCAGGTGGAGAAATTTTGAAGCTTCGTTCATTGCTCCGAAATTTGTGTCAAGGTGGAGATTGTTGGGTTTTGTGACCAAAATTTGGTCTAGGGGTTCGCATTTTAGAGTATTGGGCTTGAAAATGTTAAAATAGGATCTAAGAAGGAAAACTAACGGATTGACGTCGCTAGACGGTAGCTCGACTCATGCTTGAGCGAGAGGAGCAAAATTGGAGCATGGAAGTTGTCGCCCGAATGTCGCGAGCAACATCCCGTCGCGTGCTTATCGCTCAATGGGCCGCAATCGTTTTTCCTTATTTTTCAGTTTTACGCGATTTTTGACCTAATTTCCATATTTTTTGGGATTGGACATCTCTCCTATAAATAGTAGACTCTTCATTCAATTTAGGTGGCCTTAAGGACCAGAATATTGCATAAATTGTATTCTCTCTCTATTGGTTTTTAATAAAGTATTATGTTCCTCTGTCAATTTATCTTCTTGCTTGTTTTCTTTTAATCTTGTTATTGTTTGTGCGATTTGTACTTCATATCGCGCCACATCCTCTCCTCAAATTCCTAACAATTATACCTCAAATAAAGGCTTTGAAGGTGCAAACAACGAGCTGCTCTACTTTGATATCAAGTAGATGTAAGTGTTATGTTCTAAGTCCAATCAACTTTGGACATAAGAATTTTTAATATATAATTGATGCATTTCTTTTGTGGCAGATTTATTATTTAATTGAATTAATATTCTAATAAATTAAATAATAGAATCCATAGATTCAAATATTGGTAACTTGTTAATAAAAAAAATTGTGATTGTAAGATACAAATTACATATGACTGAATCTTAAATCATTCGTGGTCGTAAGTAATAACAAGTTATGACTATCGTTATTAGAGATAGACCATCATATGTGATATTTTTTACTTGTTAAGTAAGTAGCTGATCTAACAAGTTAAAGTATGGTGACACTTAAATGAACGCGATAATGTTTTGTTATAGAACAAAATATTGGAGACCCGCGGAGAGATTCCACAAGGATAACTATCTGAGTATTAGTGGTTAGTCTCTAACGTTCGGCAATAGAATTTGTCCTTAGACTTGAGGTTATCATAGTACCTTATATGAAGACAATCATACTTTGCTGATGTTCGGTGTTGCTCTTCTAAGTGTCGCTAATATGAAATCATTCGGGTAAGAATCATATGAAAGTTGTGAATGATCAATAGATGATTCATCATTCTTAGATAGTAAGAGATTGTGATCCACATTTCATTCAATTAAGTTGATAACAAATTCATTGGCCAATTAAAGACCTTGAAGACGCAAACAACGAGCTTGCTCTACTTTGAAATCAAGTATATATAAGTGTTATACCCTAGGTCCAATCAACTTTGGACATAAAAACTTTTAATATATGATTGATGTATTTCATTTATGGCAGATCTATTATTTAATTGAATTAATATTCTAATAAATTAAATAATAAAATCCATATATTTAAATCTTGGTAATTTATTAATCACAAAGAGTTGTGATTGTAAGATACAAATTACATATGACTAAATCTTAAATCATCCGTGGTCGTAAGTAATAACAAGACATACATATCGTTATTAGAGATAGACTATCATGTGTGGTATTTCTTACTTGTGAAGTAAGTAGCTGATCTCACAAGCAAAAGTATGGTGACACTTAAATGAATACACGTATATTTTGTTATATATAAAACAAAATCTTGGAGACCCGCTGAGGAGATTCCATATGAATAACTATTTGAGTATCAGTGGTTAATCTCTATTGTTTGGTAGTGGAATTGGTCCTTCGACTTGAGATCATCATAGTGCCATATATATGGACAATCATACTTTACTGCTGTTAGATGTTGCTCTACTAAGTGTCGTTAATACGGAATCGTTCGGGTATGTCAAGAATCATATGAAAGTTTTGAATGATCAATATAGGATTTGTCACTCTTAGATAGTAATAGATTATGATCCGCATTTCATTCACTTAAGTTGATAACAAAATCTTTGGCCAATGTGTACTCACAAGCTGAAAAATATTTGCATTGACTTAATAGTAAGATGAAAAATATGATCAATAATAGAGATTGAGATAGATCCATATCTTGTAATTAATCGGATCATATTGACGAAGAGATTAAGTTTCACGGTAAGCAAGCAAATTTGGTTTTGTCATACCTGTGACATTTTCTATCACATGTATTGCCCGACACATTCCTAGATGTCAATGTAGATAACAGATGTGAATTGGTGATAAATTAAAAGGGATACTTTAATTTATCGATTTTGTTAGATCAAATTAATAATTCATATCGTTAGACATTGTGATCGGGAACCTAATGTGTTATACACAAAAAGAGAACCCAAAGAGTGAGATTTATCAATTAATTAATTAACAAATGTTGGACAAATAATTAACTAGGTTCCATGTTAATATGCTCGAATTAATTAATTTATGAAACAAATTTAATTAATTAGATTAATTAAATATTGGAACGAGTTAAGTTTAAGAGATGGGTCAAACCCACTTGAACTTATATTAATAAGCTATTATGGTTTCAAAGAAATTGAACAGAACACAATTCATTATTGCTATCACAAGAAAATAGAAACATTAATTCTCTCGTTCTTGTTCCATGTGTGAATTTTTATTGGAGACCGGACAATTGGACAACTATAAATGAAAGATAGTGATTGTTTGTGTTTCAAGATCGACAAAAGAGTTTGTAGAATCTACAAAATGTATAATTTCTATCTAAATACAAAGAAGATCATTAGTGGGAATTAGAATTATTTTAAATTCCGCTGTGCATGTTAAATAAACTCCCAACAGTAGAGAATTATGAAACTAAAATCGCCATAATAGAGTCTAGCTTGGTTGAATTGAAGGCTCGTGAAGATACCCTCTATAAAGGTGCAATGCAGGAAGGAGGAAAAAAATGTTATTGATATTGTTAAAGGTTTTCATCCTCATTGGGATTAAGGATCCTTGAAGCTGGAGAGGATGATACTGAAGAGAGTCCTTTCCAAACCTTCCTTCTACCATTGCGGCTCCTCTTTCTAACCCTAACTATTCTAAATTACCTATTAAGCATTGTTGAACAAAAAAAAAAAAAAAACTATTTAAGTTTTAATTTGCCACTACGAATTAAAGGTATTCAAATGAATTCTCTCTAAGTAACAGTCTTGTGCAAAAATGTTGAAAATTCACTTAATTATGCACAATAAAAAAATAAAATAATTTTAATTTTCACCATGGATCTGCTTTGTATTTAAATAGAAACTGTGATAAGATTAATACTTTTTCTAATTTCTGCAAACTCCTTTGCTAATATTTAAACATGAACAATTATGATCTGCAATCTACAACTATTCAATTGTCCAGCCTCCAATGAAAGTCCACGGTGCCATAAATAAATTGCCTTAATTATATATTAAAAGTGTTTATATCCAAAATTGGTTGGACATAGAGTATAACACTTACAAGAAATACAAAATTCAGTACATCTGACTTTTCCTTTTGATATTTTTCCTCAATGGGATCAATAAAAAGAGTAAGATTTCTAGAAAATATGCATTTCTAAGACACGTTAAAATTTATGCAAAGATAATACTATCACGAATTCTATTTAAAAGTTTGATTGCCAAATTTAAATAAGTTTTTTCTATTTAGAGTTATATAAATTTAATTCAAATATCCTAACTTGGTTTAGAGTACAAAAAATTAGCGATTTTTCACGTAATCCCGTCATTGTAGGCATACGTGACCCACACATTACAAAATTTACTCATATACACATATATTTATACGTATAAAGTGGGTCACCCATGTGGTTTGACCCAACCCGAATTGCATGGAATGAATTTGGAGAGAGGAATTGAGGTTTAAATTTAAAATTTAACCCCCACCACCCACACAACTTCCATATAACTCCCACTATGCTAAAATCATGTAGGAAAATTTGGGTATATATATAAAGTGGAGTGCTTGATATAGTAGTAAGCAAGCAACCAAATGCAAGTAATTTAATCTCTCATTTTTGGGATTTCAAGTAAGTTCTAAGACTCCAAACCCGGTTAGAAGCATGTTGAGTAGCTTACATTGGTATAAAGGACTAAGTTGGTTGTTTTCTATCTTAATGACATGCTGAAAAATGGTTTAATTTGATAAAAATGCATGTATGTTGTTTTTCCTTCAAAGCTTGAGCACTTTTAACGGCAAGTTATGATATACTCCAAATAAATTCGTGGAATTTATACTATATGTTCATGTTAGCATGTAGAACATGTCTGTAAAATTTCACGTTGTTTGGCACATCTCTCTCTTCACAACCCACCCAACCACCGGCCTCAACTCCGACAAAAATTTCCGAAAATCGCCTCAAAGTAGTCTGCCCACGAACTTTAGAACCGTATGAATCTCCATTGTCGGTCACACCCAGGCCGTGCCAATCATCCAGGTTGACCAAGCATCTAATTCTGCTCCTAATGATGTATTCATAACATCATACAAAACTGCAACTTAAAATCTATAGCCATTTTCTTCTACAGCGAAATCGAACATTTCAAACCCAAATTTTGACGCCGATGATGTAACCCACAATCGCGGACCACCACCTCTAACACCATCTAATCATGGAACATCCAATGAACCTATGAGTCATCACCAATTTTGAACCAATTTGGACGAACTAAGAATCGCAGTTCGCGCACAGATACAAACGACTGAAATTGGCGAACTTCGTGCAATGTCATGATCTTCTCCAATCCACTAATTCAACCTTGGGAAATTCGATTCAAGCATCAACAACATTAGGTCAAGTCTCAATTGCTCAAATTGAAGCATCAATTACTTTAATTTTCGAGTCAGACTCTTCATTTGACCGTGTACAATCCGCCTCGATGAATTCTTTCATTTCTAGTCAAATTCCACGCACAAGATCATCTCCATTTGGATTAGGCAGCCTTGAATATCCCTAAGGTGATATCCATTGAGTCCAATTCGACCAGATTTGTTGCCTCGGTATCATACCTAATGGCACGTAAAACGATGCATCTCATTCAATAGCTTTTGGGTATAATCAGGTTAATGCTCCTCTTCCATTGATCTCAAGAGCTCGAAAAACACTAGAACAATGAATATGGTTTTCAACATGAATAGAATTGAATCATTGGAAATCGTGCCTTTGCACAAAACTCAAGAAACTAGACCAGCACATGTTCCTCATGATTCTCAGGTCCATAATCATTAGATTGATCCTGTTAACCCACATCCTATCCTAAAAACCCAAGTTCGACCTCCTCAGACAGTACGTATGTAGTACGCATCATCCCGTGTTTTACCACGTTGTACAATTACTTCTTCTGTACCTCATGCTCAATCTAGACAACCACTAGCTGGCCAGACTTCACAATTTTAAGTTAAGAAATCATATGATGCTGCCCTTTCTGGCAAACTTGCTATTTCTCAGGCTAAACTGAGCTAGATGAAATCTTTTACACATGTCCTTCAAGCCCCACAGGATTCCAACGATCATAGGCTTGCTTCCAAGGAACCTTTTATGCATATTGGGAAGTTTGCTATTTTCTTTACTGAGGAGAATGAGGAGGAGTTTTTATCTAAGCCATAAAAGTTTACACTTGTAGGCAAATTCTCTCATCACAAGCCTTACATGGTTAAGGTATGTGACAGCTTTCAGAAATTTGGTCTTCATGGTCATTTTATGCTAGGGATAATTGATGCTACAGATATTTTGATTCACTTGGTGTGCGAGGATGATTACTCATGGTTATTCCTGAAACCCACTTGGTATATTGATGGATGTCTGATGTGAGTTTTTAAATATGGACATCTAGTTTCTGTCCATAGCTTGAGACCCCTATTGCCTCTGTCTGGGTTTCATTCCACTATTACCCACTCACTTTTGGGCTAAAAGCAGTTTATTTGCATTAGCCAAAATAATTGGAGTACCACTTTGCATTGATGAGGGGACATCAGATCTATGTCAGCCTAGTTAGGTACGTGTATGTATTGATGTTGATTTGGAGTATAAGCTCCCTGATAGGATTTGGATTGAGAGAGGAATGCTTGGTGGATACTAGCAGACTGTCATTTATGATAAGAAGCCAACTATTGCCATCGATACAGATATTTTGGGTATAATGATGAGCATTATTATTTTGGATCACGGCCAGCACTACCACCTACTGTAGTCAAGATTGATGACCGTATTTTTATGCCTACTTATTAGGTTAAGGATAAGGAAAAAGGTAAGAAGATCTTTGCTGAACCTCCTAAGCGATGGGTCTCAATCCATAGTGAACTACAAGGACAACATACTGCTAGCACTTCGAGCATCTAGATTTAGTCTACTTCACAGCCTATACTACCAGTTTCTATGGTTAATATACCAGCTCCTATTGGTAATCATGCTCAGGTTCAGTCAGTTGATCCATCATTCAGTTCCACAGATTGCACAGTTCGACCATTTTTCAGTTCAATTGCTCCTCGAATCAGTTCTCCATTGCCATATATACCTACTATAATAGTTATCACTGGGGCTTCACACCAAGTTGTCAGGCCTATCTAGCTTCATATTTTGATCCCATTATGGATTTTATGGTATGATAACCACTGATACCAGATGACTTAGAGCATGCAGATATCAGAGCTTCACAGATTATAGGTCCATCTTTGGTTTGAACATAGGCACTTGTTACCACTACTACTTTCATTTTTTGTCAGTAGAACATTAAGGCATCTATTCCATCTCTATAGCCTGAGCGGTCGGATATGGAGAGCACATTACAGATTGAGGTTCATTAATAGGGCATATTTTGTAGGTCATCTACTGAGTATTTGGTTGGTATGGCTGGGAGTATAGAGGATAATGGCTTCGTCCGTGTTACACGTAAGAAACTCCCATGGTTACTGATACTCTACATCCGAGCAGAAGGATCACTAGGAGTCAGTCACATGATACTTACATTTTCCATCCCTATGAGTGCCATCATATGGAATGTGAGAGGTGTAGCTAGAGTAGCTATCCCATCGGCGCTTTAATAGACTTATACAGCTTCATCAGATTTATCTTTTGGTTATAGTGGAACATTTTGTACTTCAGCATAGATTTGATTATATTCGACGATATCTACATTTTAACACCGGAGTCCAAAATAAGCCAAACAAGATATGTTTTTTTGGAATGTGGAGACCACTGTTACTATTGTTGCTAATCATTCCTAGTTCCTTCACGTTAGAGTTGATGATCTCAGACTAGTGCATCCCATTTATCTTACTCCGATCTATGCTTCATGTGATGCTGCTATCAAGAGATATTTGTGGGCGAGTTTTCATCACATTTCCCTCAATATGGACAACCCTTGGCTAGTTGGGAAAGACTTTAACGTTATTACACATGATGGTAAGCACACTGGTCATAATACTCGTAATCGAGGTACTACTACTTTCTCTAATATGATGTTTGACTGTGGTTTGGAAGACGCTGGTTTCCTTGGAAATCGTATACTTGAACTAATGGTCGGGTTAGGAAGAGACTCGATAGGGTACTTATTAATTCTATAGTTGTAGAGTTCTGTCACAGCTTAAAGTGAGACACTTGAATCGAACTTCATCTAATCGAATGCCTTTACTATTTCAGTAGGTTTCTGATGATGATTTGGGACCTAAACCTTTTAGATTCCTCAACGTTTGGACGAAACATCATGATTTATCGGCCAGTCTCTATGAAGTGATCACTTCCTACTCATCTTACAGGAATGGTTACTCTCTAGGATAAGTTCTACAGGTTGAAATAGGGACTGCATTCGTGGAATCAACATGTGTTTGGTGGTGTTTTCCAACGGGTGAGGAATGCTAAGGATAGGGTTGATGAGGCAGTGATAGTAAATGATAGAGACCCTACATCGGAGCATCACGACGTACTGCATCATGCTCAGGCAGTTTTGAACCAGACTTTATCTATTGAAGATGATTTTTGGAAGCAGAAGGTCAGTTCACGTTGGGTGTGAGATGGAGAACACAATACTCGATATTTTTATGCAATAGTTCCGGACGCAAGCAAGGGAGTCTTAGGTACTCATGCTGACATTCATACTTCAGCTATTTCATTCTACTATGATCTTCTATATGCTCCTATACAACATTGGACCCCATTCATTCTGATCAGGCTTTTGATGGGGGACGATAATTTGGTACTAAATCATCCCCATTTGATTCATGAGGTACGTGAGGCGATTTCAGCATAGATGTTGATAATGTTACTGACCCAGATGGGTTCTCATCACTATTTTTCCACCATTATTGGGACATTATTCAGAATGACGTATACATGGTAGTCTTAGACTTCTTTGATGGAAACCATCTTCCACGGGACTTTGCTACTATTACTATTTTATTACTCCATAAGAGGGATGTTGCTTGTAGATGGACTAACTTCAGACCCATCAGTTTATGTACAGTGTTCAATAAGATTATTACTAAGCTTTTGAACACTCGATTGAGTACACTATTACCGCTCATTTTCTCTCCTCCACACAGTAGCTTCATCCCTAGCCTTTTCATTGGGAGACAATGTCTTATTAGCTCAAGAGCTTCTCTACACTTTGGATGCTAGAGTACGATGGGATAACACTATGTTGAAGCTTGATATGGCTAAAACATATGATCACATGGACTGGGGCTTCATTTATTCCGTTTTGGAGGCATTTAGATTTTATCAGATCTGGATTGACAGGATCAGGTGGTGCATCTTGGAGTGTCATTTTTCTATACTCATATATGGCCGCCCATGTGATTTTTTTCCTCCTCACGAGGACTTGGACAGGGTTATCCCATCTCGCTATCCTTGTTCATCATAGTTGCAGATTACTTCTCATGTCTACTCACTCAAAGGTTTTAGGAATATACCAGTGTGTGTTATTGACATGGAGATGGTACTCTTATCTCACAACTTTCATTTGCTGATGATATGATCATATTCGCGAACGGTCAGCAACAGTCTATCAGGAGGATTCTTGGTTGTCTTGCTGATGATATGATCATATTTGCCAACGGCCAGTAATTCGATAATAAATTTTTAATTTTTTTTTCATTTTAATATTCAAAATATTAAACTTAAAAAATAAAAAACAAAACAAATATAATTCTTTCTTAAATAATTTGTCTACTGTCTACGCCTACTCTACCAAAACTCCAAATTCCAAAAGAAAAAAAAAACAAGAAAAATTATTTGTTGTAAAATTTAAATTCAAACTGTAGTTTTCCGTTTCATTTTGGTGTAATTGTTTTTCGATAAACTATCGGATATATAAGATGATTTTGGAGAAATCAACCCTTTACCATTTATAGTATATATATTATTCAAACGCACTACGTAAGCATATGTGTGTGTGTGTGTAGGTAAGCAAGATTTTTAACACAAAAAGGTGGCAATTTTTGTAAAACTCGTACCAATGTTCAAACTGACTAATCAAACTAAGCTGACTTAAACTGATTTAATTTGATTCTGTTCGATTTCAACAGTTGGATCGGGTTGATTTGGGTTGTAATTTACCCAAACCGACCAAGTCGGTTTCGATTTCGATTTCAGTTTTGGTTTTGTCCTAAAACTAAACCATCACAACCCAACCAAAATCATGCCCATACCCAGAGAAAAAGACTGATACATGCAAATTGCATTTGCGTGGTGGTCGTTTGTATTTGTAATGGTAATGTATATTATAGATTTGGATATGTATTTGGTACGTTTATGGTGTTGGAATGTTAATCAAACGCTCATAAGTAATATGTTGATTGATAAGTACGTTTTACACGCTTATTTAAGCCACAAAATATGGACAATTATTGGTCACTATATCGAAATATGACTTGAGTCTATATAAATTATGTTTTGTAGGATAACATTGATGTACTGGTGAAATTTAGAAAATAAAATGAACGAAAAAGGACTAAAATGGAAGAAAATAAAAGTTCAGGGACCAAAGTACAAATAGTTGAAAGATGACCCAGGAGATGAAACAAAGATGTGAAGGAGTAGAAAACCAATAGTGAAAGGGAATGAAGTGTTGGAAGAAGAAACGTGAGAAAAGAGATTAAAAAAGAGAAAAAGGAGTTCGAGGACCAAAATGCAAAGAATGGAAGTTTGCTTGAATTATGCAGTCGCATAGTTCATCTTTAATTAGGTCGCATGTAGTGCTTCAGAGAATTTCAGGGAGAATTTAAATGAACTATACGGTCGCATGGAAATGTACTAGGCAGTCGCATAGTACAATTCCATATGAAAAAAATTGGTTTCCTTATTTCAATAAAACTCTTACGAAAACAAATCTTGGGGCATTTTTTAAAACCCTAAAGTCGTCAAGATGCTTTAGAACATATTTTTAAGAGCTTTTGGAGGAGAGAAGAAGCCAAGAATACAAAGATCGAATCCAAGAACACAAGAATCAATTCAAGAATTATATTGGGTGATGTCGTTTCTTCAATATTCTTTTTGTTTTCTTATTCATAACATACTAAGCAAGTTTTCTTTGACTATGATAACAATGAACCATGTGATATGAGTTTTAATTTTTTAGTTTTATATATTTTACATTGAAACGCGAATTTTAGATATTGAACAACTTTTATGATTTTATTTCTCCACAATTATTGTGCATGTCAGTTGTGTGAATTATGTAGCCTATTTTATACATTCAAAAGAAGGAAAATAGATTTCACATATAGAAATTGTCATAAGGTTTGATGGGGATATAAATATACCACTATGCCTAATATGAATTTTTAAGTGTTCATAAAAATTCATGCACTTTTATATGTTCGCATCCATCATGGAAATATAGTTGGATCATATATAAAAGTAGGTTTAACATTACTCGAGAGAAATTTTTAAATAAAATATGAACATTGATTCGTCAAATCCAATCATGTGTCAACGTGTAAAACTAGGGTTAAAACTCATTATTGCATGGGAATTTGGGATCCTAATATATTTGTCATTCATTAAAATACATTAATTTGCGTTCAACATAATTTGCATTTAATTTAGTTAATTCACTCTTCATTGCAAAAGTAGATTAATTTAGATCTATCTAATACACATCATATTGATCTTGTTTCGGTCAAGGTCGCGTAATAAAAATTGAACTAAATCAATCATTGTGGGACGGTACTTGGACTCAAAATCCACTTTATTACTTGTTAACGAACAGTATACTTGCAATGATTTTAATTCAAAATATATTTTTATGAACAAATTTTTGGCGTCGTTGCCCGAGATTGAGTTTAGTTTGATTTTATTTACCTCGACACTAATTCAAACATTTTTTTTTATTTCATTTCACTTTAGTTATCTAAGTGCTACTATTGTCTTTCTTTTAGCTCTTGTATGTGAAGGTCGCTAGACGGTGAATTGCTTCCAGCTGATCTAGGAATTGCACGTGCCTTTCATCGTAGGCAAAGGGAAGCAAGAATAGCACAACAAAAAGACCAAAGATAGCAAGTACAAATGGCTAACCAGCAAAACAATCACGTAGTTCAGGTCAATGAAAAGGAAGCTATCGATGAGAGAAATATGCTTGTTGGGGATTTCATGACACCATTAATCATTTAAAGTCAATCCAGAATTGTCTATCATTAGTTTGGATCATGGGCGGAGCCATATATGGCCCAGGGTGGGCACAGGCCCATCCTGGGCTAATTATTTTTTGGGCTTTTTTTAATTTTTTATTACTAATATGTTAAAGCTAAACGATCCAACTTCACCTACACCGTCCAATCCAAAAACACTAGAAACATCACTATATTAGGTCTTCAACAATAGCACAACCTCCAAGTAGGGGTGGGCAAAACCCCGTCCAACCCGATTAACCTGCCCGACCCAACTCAACCCG
>CAIGRS010173830.1:0-11139 GCA_903798395.1 Fraxinus floribunda | reverse complement strand
CCATGAGTAATAACTTTTGTACAAAGTGATTATGTACATCAAGTATGCACACGTTAATTAGGGGTTGATATGTAAAATTTGCACCAAAAAAATAATTTGCACCTTCTCACGTTTACATAAGGACAATATAAGTAATACGTTTATACATTTAACCATATGGCATACACATGAAAATAAGTGGAGGTTTACTTATCTTGAATTCTAGCAATTTTGCTACATAATTAATAAAATCTCAATTCTTTGATTTCATTAGTCTATCAAAGCTTAATTATTAATCAATTTAAGTAAATTCCATTTACTTAAAAATGGCAAGTCATAGAACTATAAGCATACAATTAAGCGAATATATCCTATATTTTATTTTCATTTTAATAGAATTATATACACGTTATAATTAATTCTTATAAGCACGTTGACCATGTAGGACATCAAAGATACATTCTATTGAAAAAAATAATTAGCAACGAGAACAATAAATTTGTTAATTAATATTAAATATGACATTATGGTAACCATTATAAATACGCAAAAACTCACGTAAATGGAAGTAATAAACACATCGATTGTTTAGAACGTTTAATGCACATTCAACGGTAAACAGTTAGTCACGACAAAAAGAATTATACTAATTCAATAGTAAATATAATATAAATGCAACAAATCAAGATAGACGTCATAATAACAAAATCAAGAACTCAAAAATCAATTCACACAATGCAATTTTTTATTTTTATTTTTGTAATAACATTAGGATATTTTTTATATTTGTAAGTTGTGTCTGATTTATTCAAAGGCCGTGTATTATTCGATTTGTTGAATTCCAATATTATTTGAATAAGAATTACCGTTCATCTTGCATTGTGAAATTCATCTTGTGACACAAAAAGTCATAATTTTTTAACAGAAGTATGTATTTCATAAAACTTCGACATGAATGTGACATTTGGATGTGTTTTTTTGTGCTATTTGTGATCATGCTTATATTAATTATTACTGTTTGTGATCATGTATGCAATAATTGTGATTGTCTGTGATCAAATCTGTGTTAATTGTGATTATATGTGATCGCGTATGTTTAAACAAGAGTCTTTATTTTATAAGTTTTTAATAGGAATCTATTAGTAACTAGGATCCTTTGATAACACTTGAAATCACCGAGACCCTTTGATAATCTCAGGATCAGGCTTCTCATCCAAGATAGGAGTATAGTTGTCATCTTGCATATCAATTTTTTGTTGCAATTTCTTTGTAAAAATGGGCGGTCCATTGTAATCGCATCTTTCGAACCCATTTCATATATAGTTCGGAATTGAAAGGGGTGAATGGACTCAAATCCATCTTGTACAAAAGCTTAAATCGAAATCGAAGAGTTTATGTTGGAAATTTATTCATTTACAATCACCAACAAGTTTCATCTTGGGGTTTTGGAAAAGACTCGAAAAGAGCACTCTTTGTTTGAGAATTTGCACAAATGGTTAGAAGGTTGAAGAAACCCTAATAAGCCTCTTGACCCGTCACATGCCTAGGGTAGAGGGCATGGCTCGAGAGATAGACATGACTTCGAAAATGAAGGCCACGTACCATGACTGAACGAGGAAAACCCCTTGATGGTGAACGAGGAAGGTAGCTAGAGGGCCGTATATACAAGCGTGACATGCCAGATTGATCCCTCCCTGCCCACAAATTTATTTACCTGTCTGTTTTACTACCAGATCAAATCTGGTTCAATCTATTAAGTAGTGATTCTTTAACTTCTGTGCGTCAATTTAATTACCAGATTTATTTATACATCAATCCACAAAATTTTACAACAGATGAAAGTTAAAATTGAAGGGAATTAGCATTTCCCTAGCAAACTATTCCAAAAAGTTTCAGAATTATAAAAAATTGTGATGCTTCAGAAGGATATATGGTCATCTCCTTTCACTCAAGAGGGGCTGAGATGCAGGACCTGCAAGAGTAAGTTTTGCTCAATCAAGTCCACAGATTTCGTCCTGAAAATAACCATATGCACTAATTTCCTATCCGTGAACGAAAGACGATATATAAAGCAGAACTTCTACAGAAGCACTGAGAAAAATTTTAAACGGAAAAGGATGCATTAACTCAAAATGTGGCTGAGAAGTCCGAACTCTCCGCCATACAAAGTCGAACATACAAAATTTGTCCATGCACAATTTTGAACTGGTTAATCCATGGCATAGAAGAGATAAGCAAGGTACATATTATCCCAGATCACCATTTTAATTAGGAAAAACTCAGTATGCAACTTAAGTTTGCATTCTTTTGGCTATTATTTAAATTTCTCAAACTGAAAAAAGAAAAAGATCCATCGTAGCCAGCAAAATTTCTTAAGATGGCCAACTCTGTAGATGATTTTCTATGAACAATATCCAATATCTGTAATCATCTAGTGTTTCAACTCACAATCATTTCCAATTGTAACCAAGATCCAGAATGAAATAAAAATACTACAATTAGCAAACACAGACAATTAGGCCATATTATCAGTCACTAATGTCAAAAAGAAAAAAATTCATGCATTTGATACTTTACTGCTGCTTGTGAGGGTTCTTCTACAATACCTGTATGAGGTGCTAGAGAACTTTCTTTATAGCGAAAACCAAAATGGAAAAAGAGTAATGAATCAAAAAGGTGATGGGAAGAAGGGGCAAGTTGCATCTCGATAATTGGAGGCCAAGCAGAAAATTTGGCAATCCCTTTTCTCCCCCATAAATCTTAAATTTTCCAAAGAACTCAAAAGTACCGGAATGCCCCACCCCTTGGGAAGAGGGAAAAAAATTGTCTAAGTCATACAGTAACCCCATGTCATCCACCAAAGTCTAATTTCTAGATCTGACCACCAAGCCAACCTACAGAATAGTCATGAAAGCATTTTCTGCACATGATATTTTGTCTTCTTCAGTGATAAGTAACCCGTTAGCAAAGTGTGCAATATATAGATGTTAAACAACTTTACATCTATAGAACCTCCATGTTTCACTTGATCCTAATTATCCAGCACCTTGTCTGATTCATTGAAGAACAAACATATTTGCTAATCCACAAATATTAGAACAACTAAACAAAGTTCCTTCTTGAAATAATCTAAATTAACAAATTAGAAAACAATCTTCAAATTGTATAGTATTCCAGGGAACGATAATTTATTCTGTCCTTTGACTTTCATCAGCATTTCGTTAATTGTATTCCCCCAGGAGGCGCCTAGCGATCTATGAGTGGTCATGTGGTCATAATACTCAGAACTATTGCAAGTCAAATAAAAGAATTATGGGAAGTATTTAATTCTTTTGCAAAACGGAAAGGTTACATATCATTGATGCCCTGCTGCTGATGAGCATTTCTATGTTAAGAGAAGGTGACTAATACAGTCTGTATGTGTTCATGAGGTACCTCATTGAGAAGGCCCACAACTCTCCAATTTTTCCACATGGATGAACTTGTTTTGGCGACAGAAATTTCATTATCTCCTACACTAAGCGATCCTACAATTTCTAAATTATGTGCTTTTTTTTTTGCATTATATATCGCTGCACATAGGTCCTACTTTCAAATCAAAGGACAAGATTGGACAAAGGATAAATGAAGTATAAAGGAAACTGTAGGAAATGCTAATTGTAGTTTGTCTGATTCAACACATTCCATCTCGCCTATCCTAATCACAGAACACCTAGAAATACTTCTCATGCTACCTACAAGTCATCTTGCCATAATGTGCTTCAAAAAAGTGAACCTCTTTGGAGTCTGATCATCCATCAGTCCAACTCTTACATTCAAACGGATTCAGTTTTCTAGGCTAAGTAGAACAACGCACACCAATTCGAGTCAAATGTAAAGTTCAAGTTGACCTAAATTCAAAAACCTGGCTGTATATAGTCTATATTACAGGAGATAAGACCTTAAACCTATGCAGAAGTTCATCCTTTTTTGATATTAGACGTATCAAAATACCTGGCCTTTCAAGCCTATCCCAAAGTTAACAGTCCGAGAAACTAAAGATGCCATGAAAAGCCCATCTTCCATTATTACGACACCTCAAGCCACTCCACACGCTCTACCAGAATGTAATCAATTGTTCGCTACATATTCCTGTAAGTTAAACACGCTAGACAAGAATTTACTTGTACGACCCGAGCCTCGTACCCAAGCTATTATATCATACGTATTGTCCGCTGCGGGAGGGTATCTGTTCTCTTACTCCTCACGGCTTTCTGTTGTGTCCCCCGTGACAATTGGTACCGAGGTTCAACTTAAATCTCTTGGATTCAAATCCTAAGAACTCAATAGAAACCCGTGAGAGGTAAGATGAGCTTAGACTCTCCCAAAACGGACAGTACATAAGTTAACGGCTTGAGCACAGAGGCTGGATCTTGACATTACTTGTCACACTTCCCTATTAGTTAAATATAAAGAAGATATTATATGGTGTTTAAGAAAATGCATATAATGTTGAATATTGTTCTTTTTACATGCATGATGCATCAATACCACGCTGCCAGCTTTCCATTTTATTAATCTCACACTATCAGATAGTAAAGGAATAAAAATCATTAGCAAAATGAAACAACAATCTCCAACACAACATGAAAAACATAAAAGCCAGTTTTATTTCACTAAAAACTCAGTATAGCACAAGTATGGTATTTGAGGAATGCAAATTTTTTTCTCCTAGTTCTTAGATTATATATGTTCTTTTATCAATGTTAGGAAAAATGACATGAAAATGAGGAACAGTCGCATACAAGCAGAAAGAATACAGGAAGTATAAAAGAAAGAAGATGTTACCTGCAAGATCATTTTTTCTACTGGGCATCTGTTTACAAAATTTCTCCTTAAGTTCAGTTACAACAAGCTGCGATATAAGGAGACCCGCAGTGAAAGCTCCAACTGTTAGCATAACGAAAACCGCATCCCAGCCCTTTGTCGAAAGAAATCCAGTCAAAAGAGGACCGAGAGCAGCACCAATAGATCCAGTACCATCAATAATAGCGGTAACTGTTGCCAGTGCTCGAGAATCTCCTCTTAGAGAGCTATGAGTCCCAAGATCAGCAGAGACTGCAGTTGTGATGAGTGCGTATGGCCCATTAACAAATAAACCAACTATCATCATGAGTACAATGTTGATGGCCTTAGACATGTATCCATAGGAACGATATAGAAGCATCGCAGGGATTGCAGCGTACATGAAGCTGGCCGCTGTAATAGCCCGAGCCTTAAGTCTATCAGATATGTAACCAGCGAGAATTCCACCAACAATTCCTCCAACATCAAACAGAGTAGAAAGATTTCCAGCAGATTTCACTGACATATACTGACCCTCAATAGCTGCAACAGTATGAACGGAACATAGACGAGGAAGGGAAATCTTAAACGCAAATAAAATAACCCTCAAAAACAAAATCCAAAACCAATGTAAATGCAAAAGGATCACCAAATAAGAACTATATTAAGAAATTATTAAGTCTATCAGCATTAGATCATAGGACAGAGGTGTTATTTCAAACATAACAGAGAAGACAAACGTAAATGCAAAAGTATCTAGTCTAGAATTAGAACTGTATTGAGCAGTGTATTATGTCCATCTGCTTAAATAAAAGAGAAAAGGAGGCATTCAAACATGTCAGGCAGTTGATACTAAAATAGCAAGTTTTACTATTTTTGGAGTGACAATGACTCGACAAGAGTCAACATCCCAGATATTCTCGCAACAAATAAGTTTTAAATTTTCTTATTCGTTTTCAGTTCCAAATGCATTCTGCAGTAGTAGTCAACTATTATATTTTGGCAAATTTTGATTGAGGCTGAATCTCCCAGTCTGGATCTTATGGGTTTTCTGAATATACTACTATAATCTCTTGACGCTGGAGTCTCAAATTAATGTCCACTTCTCCAATGGCCTTAAGAAATGATACCAATCTTTTATCATTTACCAGTTCCAAGTTAAACACATGACCCACATAACATTCTAGGTCTTATTGAGATACAAAAATGGTGAAATATGCAAAAATCACATGTTTAGGACTCCTACCTAATTGCTATTCCTATCCATGCCATGCACATATTTCGACATAGAGGATGCATATGTTTCTTATGTAGTCGTCATTATCTAACCATTAAGAATCGAAAGAAACACTAATTAATCTAGACTCGGAACAAAATGTCTCTATATATTTCAAAGTGACATCCGTGTGTGTACAACACACCCATTCCCTCAGCCTATCTATTTATATATGTATGCGCTATTGCATGATCACATGTGCGAGCATATGAAAAACATATACGTATGTGCATTCCAAGTGTTCTGCATCCTAAAATGTTTTAGAAATGACATTTAGTTATCTTTGTAGTTCTGAGGACTGGCGCAACTACTAGAAAGCTCGTTTGAACACAATAATGAATGACCTTAACCTAATGAACATGCGTATGAGCTCATATTCACCCAAATCTATCCTGTTACCACTTTGGTGGGAGTTCATCCTCCCGATGGGCAGACAGGAATAGATACTAACTACAACTTCTAACACACTGGAAAGCCAATAGAACTGATTAACAAATATATATCCATGCTTAGATTGAACAGTAATTCGAGACACACTCTTATCAATTCTTCAACGACAGAGACCTGCAAGATCAGTCAAATCCATGGCAGGAAGGACTTAGTCCCCGCGCCTGAAAAGATTCGTGCATTTCATAAGCCAATTGGTAAGATAATGAGATTGCTCTAGTATTCTCAGCCAACAATATTGGAGAGATTCATTTTACCCTCGCACTGAGTACAAGCAACTAAATTGACCATAAAATGCTACACCAATTCAACTGTCTTGAGCCCCACATTAAACTGCCACACCATCATCCAGAATGCCACTAGCTGCAATCTCTCTCAATTTCCCTCTCATGCACACCCACACACCCTAATGACAACTGCTGCTTATTCTGCCCCCAGATTACTACTGGCACCATTTCAATAATACGAATCACCTCCTCAATCATTGTTCTCTATATCTCTCTGATGCACTCAGTGCATCTATCAACATACCAAAGTCATTACCAGTGAATTATCTACCAACATGCCAAAGTCAACCAAACAACTTGATAAATCCCTGTAAGTATACGTGCAGTAAAAAAATAACACACGGAGATGACACACATGCAGTTGCACAAACACATTGATAGAGATATAAGATGAATGAAATATTGGGAATCAGGGAATACCAGTGTGGCTAAGATAAAATGGCAACCAGTACAAAAATGTATATGCCACCAGCTTTGCAAAGAAAAGACATAGTGCAAATGGAATTACTCCCGGTATTAAACAAGCTTCAAGAAGCCCAACACTTCTCCTGTTAATGGAAGTAAACCGAGGGTCAGTATTCTGCTTATCTCCAACCATAACATTTTTCAAAATCTGAGTTTCGACATCATCAGGCAATGTTGCCGCCTCCACAGGCAAACCATTTAGGTCAGCAAATCCAACATCTTCAGGATAAGCAGCCAAGAACATGTACACCATTATGCCACCCAGGAATATGAATGCGCCTGGAAGAACAAAAGACCAACCCCACCCATAATATAAAACACTAGCGGCAAGCAACGATCCACTGATATTTCCAACTGACGTGTGAGCATTCCAAATTCCCATTATTAGTCCCCTCTTCCTCTTACCAAACCAATTACCAATAACAGCAACAACTGAAGGCCACCCTGTGGCCTGGAACAACCCAGCAACCATTTGCATTACCAAATAAAACCAGAAATCATGAATGTTCCAAAAGTAACCAATTCCAAATAGCGCCACAAAAATGCCACTTCCAATCATTCCAGTAGTCAAGAACAGCCGTAGGTCCAGTCTATCCCCTAAATGCCCTGCCACATACATTCCTATCGAATAACAAGCAAGAAATGCAACATCAATCTCGCCCAATTTTGACGTCCCATCCTCTCCATTAAATGGTGCCCAACCCTTGTTTTTTCTAGATCTACCCGCATCAATGCTACTATTAGTCACCATTACTTCCTTCCCAATGAAGAGATCTCCAACCGGCCAAGGAATAACCAAGTTCGAATATTTATTCGGGTCCGGATCCAGGACACTTTTGACTATACTACTGGGTTTTCTTGAAGCATGGTAACCAGTATATGCTATGAACGTAATTATTAAAACCATGTATCTATGAGTTTTTAAACTCCAATCCCTTCCCCTAACGCTCCTAATTAGCAAAATCCCAGGTGGGATATCCCTCATTGGATCAATAATACCCCTAGACATTTATAGAATCGCATATAATCCAAAACTTACCGAATAACACTCTTGAAAGACGAAACTCAAGCACAAGAATCCCACAAATATCTTCCAAGCATGAAACTGTTCAAGAACAGGGTGAATTGAATTTTTCCAAGTAGGAACCAAGTCAAGACTGAAATTTTACATATTATCCCTGATTTTCTTCAAAACAATGCACTTATGGGGTGGGTCTGAACGGTATCTTTTCTGGGTTACGCGTTTTGTCGTCTAATGCGTGTTAATGTGTGAGAGGGGGAGCTAGGTTGGCGGGAGACTTTTACATATTTTCCCTGATTTTCTTGAAAACAATGCACTTATGGGGTGGGTCTGAACGGTATCTTTTCTGGGTTACGCGTTTTGTCGTCCAATGCGTGTTAATGTGTGAGAGGGGGAGCTAGGTTGGCGGGAGAATGGGGAAGTTATGTCGTGAAACGGAGAGAACACGTGGCAATCTTCAACCATTTGAATTCCGCAAAAATTGGTTCTTCTGTGCCACGCATACGATTTGTTAATAAAGCAAGACCTCGTGGCCCGGCCACGTGGTTGATGCTGGCTGATTCTAGGATCACGACCTAGGTCATAAGTCATAACTAATCTACGTTTTAAAAATTAGCCGTTAAGGATCCGCTTGGTTGATAAAAATGAAAAGAGTTGTATAAGTTGAAAAATAAAAACTCAAATACCTCTTAAGAATGCATTTTCAATCAAATTGATAAAAAATAAGTTTAAAGTTGTTGTACATTGGAATTCGAAGTACATTTTTACTTTCGTATCAAACAGTTAAAATAGAAATTGAAATCTCGAGTACGACATTTTTCGTGGAATTTAAACCAATCAAACGGACCCTAAAATGTTTTGGATTAAACTTTTTGTACATAAAATTTTACATAGGGCACAGACGTCCCCCAATAGGGGGCCGCCATGTGTCAATTAGGTGAAACTTTAGATAAAATGTTAGGTAGATATATCATGGTCCAAATGTTTTTCAAGAAATCAAATTGGAAATAGCAATTTGAATATGAATTAGCAGGTTTTGGTGTTTGAAGTTTTAAAAATTTAAGGTTATTGAAAAAGAGAAACTAACTTCGTATTTTTTTTTTTTTTAATTTCATAATTGATAGATTGGTGCATATTCTTGACAATTGCTCGAAAATCCTAAATAGATTAGTGTAGCAATCGAGTCATTTAACTTCTATTTAACAATAATTTAATCCACGTGTTCATATGAGTAACGTGGCAATCTATATGAATTTAGTTGTGCTGGTGTTTACCCACCTTTCACCCTAGTACAACTAGGTCACTGAATTTCAATGTGCAGCAATAAGGTCGATGAAATTTATTTTAATGAGTCATACTATTTGTATTTACAAGATTGGTTTACAAAATACGTTTTGACAACATCTGGACCAATGATTTAAAAAATAATTTTTGAAATCAATGATCTAAATCAACGTAATAGATTTGATGACGTGTCAATTGAAATTGATTAATTTATCATGTCTTCACCTCAAAAATCAAATTTTGACGTGTGATACCCATTGATTTATGAAAACCTTTGAATGATTTTTAATATTCTTTAAATACAACCCAAATATTCATTCTCAAATACATGGGACCGTGGGGGAGAAAAGGAAGAAAAAAATTTAAGTTGTCTTTTATACGTGAAATCGATTTAACTCAGAATGATGTAAATGACTTTAGAGCATTGTATTGAGAATACATAATTTCGAAACAAATATATTGATTGTCCAACCACTAGGACACATATAGCATATGTTTGACTCGTTTTTATGAATATTAAGTCACTTTTTATTTATACATTTCATGCAATCCACTTATTCATCACTCGTTTTTATCTACTTATAATTTAAAATGTTCACAAAACACTTTTAAAATATGTTCTTGGTAACTTTGAGAAAATTATCTCATTGAGATCGATAGGACCTTTTTTTTTTGTTTTTGAAAAGAGGACCAATATTACTTCGAGGGAAGGTTTTCCTAGAACAACATTCTTAATGAATTCCATTTGTGTTAATTATGTTGATGATCCTTATTGAATAATTATATACTAATTTTTATTTAAGTTATTTTCTTACTTTAATAATCAGTCTAGTTTTTGCACCCCTAAAATTGTGGTTGGATTCAAAGAATGGTTTGATTTGAAATTTTTTCAAACCATTTAAAATTGTTTTATTTGAAAAAAATTCAAAAAATCACCTGAACAAAACCGTATTCATCTTCACCCCCACTACATAGCATTTGCACTAGCTTTATCAACGAGTTGAGCCGAAAAAAAAAAAGAAAAAAATCTCGGGCTCGGCTCGAGGTTTTTTTGGCCGAATTTTTTTGGGCCCGAGCCTAGTAAAGCCCGACTAAAAAAACGAGGTTCGGCCTGAGCTTTGGCCCCGAGCCTGCTCGGGTTTTTTTTTTTATATAGATAAATGCTGCCTTTGCAGGCAGCTAACTCTTAAACAACATTATTTTATTTATGGGCGGGCTCGAGCCGACACCCCAAAATGAGGCTCGGATCGGACTTTTTCCGAGTCGTGCCGATCCCGATCCGACGAACTTTTTTGTCATCCCTAATTTGCACTCGTGTTCGCGTATTGCCCAAAAACTCTATCAATGATGATTGACTTCGAGAAAATTTACGAGACTTAATGAAACTTAGCATAGCCCATTTTGCACTAATCCCATAAAATAATTTTACACGTAAACTTAAAATTTTAGCCTTTGATTGATGGAAATTATTTTGAGAAAATGAAGTTTTAAATAGTAATTTTTTTGAGAATGTATGTTTGAAAAGTTGGGATTTTTTTTTTTTTTTGAGTTTATGT
>CAIGRS010173824.1:0-13079 GCA_903798395.1 Fraxinus floribunda | reverse complement strand
CCTGTACTCCAAGCAGGGCCCATAAATTAATTACGAAATGACAACAAATGAAATTTGTTTTTTGCTAATTAACATCGACTATGACTTCAAATACCTAACTTTCTTTTATCATAAATTTGCTCCTGTTTTAGAATATTTAGACATTAAAGATCCGTTTAATTGTAAATGTGGAAAATTGGTGGAAATAAAAAAAATATTTTATAGGGATTGATTTGTCTAGAAATTGTTTTAGTGGGAGTTGTAATTAATTGTGTTTGATTGATATAATTTTTCACCTTGTCCGTTTGGCTTTATTTTTCATGAAAATTATCAATTAAAGGGATATAATTTGTTTAGATTACCAAAAAAAATTGGTGTTCGTTTGGTTTTTTTTTACATGAAAATTGTCAATATAAAGGATAATCTTTTTTAATACTACAAGTCTCGTAAAAATATGGTTGAATTTTTAAATTATTTTCCTTAATTCGAACATAATTGTTTTTTTCTTCAATTATTTTGACGTTTTGCGCCAAAAAATGAAAGGTATGGACGTTTTCCACACAACCATGCAAAGGTAGGGACGTTTTGCGCCAATTACCCTTCTTTTATCATAAATTTGCTCCTGTTTTAGAATATTTAGACATTAAAGGTCCGTTTGATTGTAAATGTGGAAAATTGGTGGAAATAAAAAAAAATTTTTTATAGAGAATTGAATTGTCTAGAAATTGTTTTAGTGAGAATTGTAATTAATTGTGTTTGATTGATATAATTTTTCACCTGGTCCGTTTGACTTTATTTTTCATGAAAATTGTCAATTAAAGGGATATAATTTGTTTAGATTACCAAAAAAAATTGGTGTTTGTTTGGTTTTTTTTTACATGAAAATTGTCAATATAAAGGATAATCTTTTTTAATACTACAAGTCTCGTAAAAATATGGTTGGATTTTTAAATTATTTTCCTTAATTCGAACGTAATTGTTTTTTTCTTCAATTATTTTTAGAAAATAACATAGTTTTTGAATAAAATAGATAATTTTATTATTTTCTCCAAATGCTTCTATCTGTACCAGCTATTGTGCATTGTCGATTGTCATAGGCACAGTAGTGCTGCAGCATTGGAGCACCATTAACCTCCATAGTACCTCTTGTTTTCGACCATGCCCGCATCTTCTTACGATATTTTGTTGTCTAAGTGTTACATTTTCGTCACATTTTAAAATATAAATGAAACTCTTTTTTATCAAAACTAGAATCCTTCATTTTCTAAAAAATTCACACTTTGTCATATTTTAGAATATTAATGAAACTCTATTTACCAAAAGGATGAAATTAATAAAGAGATCCAAATATATAATTCATTTCCCTTGAATAGCTTTGATTACACTTCGATGACACATTATCCACACTTCTCCACATATGAATTAATAAGTAGAAGTTCGATTAACGAAATAGGTGAAGAGCATAAGATGGACGACCTCGTAGTCAAATGATTATCGATGTTGAGTGCGCCGTATAAGAATTAAAATAATCTATTAATCAATATCCGATCTTCGATGTAATTCGTATTCGAGTTAAATTAACCAGAGGTGTCTATTCTCCTTTATTCAACTGTATAAATTAATATGCAAGTTCACCTATTTATGAATTAAGAAATGATTAGTTAAATTGAATTTCATAAATTTGCTTACAAGTGGATAAGAAAATGAGAATTTCACTTATAAGTATAGAAAAAACTTATGACTAAAGGAAAAGAAAACCGAATTGAGGCAACAAATTGAAACAAATGCATACTTTCCAAGAAAAAGCAAATTAGAAAACACAATACAGACAAAAAATAAATGATGGAAGAAGGAAAAAAATGGGAGAAATCAATTTGTACAGAAATGCAACAGATTAGAGACAATAGTGGATCCCATCGTGTATTTAGAAAGAAAAAAAAATGTCCGGACCCCACCCTTGTGTGAGTATTCTGTTGCATTTTTTTTGAAATTTTTTTTTCCTGTACGTACAACACTTCTCAGAAAAAAAATGGGGAAATGGCTAAAATGGTAAATGTATAGTTTCAAGGTATAAAGCTTTGGGCTGCAAGAGTAGTACAGAAAGTTGAAAAGGGCAAAATGAACTACCCCTCTGGCCCCTGCCTTTGGGTACATTCTAGTGTAAATTCAAATTTCCCACAAATTAATACACTGATTTTGCAGCTCTCCTTTCAAACCCAACTTCATTAAGCAAAATTCATTACACAGCATTTGTCAAACATCTCTATAATTTGATTGGTACGGACAATATATTTGCACATGAATCATTGAAAAGAACTAAGTGAGTCGAAATTCGATCCCATATCTAATTTTACGAAACTAGATTTAGCTTCGTAATTTGTTAGGTCCAAAAGACAATTCAACGATGAATTAAGACAGTTTTGATTAACAGAGACTTTTTATACACAAATAATGAAAAGTCAGGACTAGTTTGCTATTAGGGAAATAGAAATTATCGACAAATTTTTTCTTTGTAAATTTGAAATCCCTTGTAGTTAGATATATAACAGACTAATTCTTATCTGATAAACTTCCCTTATATTTGGGCATATCCCTAAACGAACATATGTTAACAAATTTATAACAACAATATATGATTATTCATGTCACCAGTTTAAAGTAATTATAAATTCATCATTTTCGAATTCGAGTTTCAATTTTCTCAATTGAATCAAACGATATGGTCTGATTCGATTTTAATACTTACATTTCTTTTAATGGCATATTATTTTTTTTACCGAGATGTGAGAATAGTCACTATCTTTACTCTTGTCATTTAGCAGCTTAGAGAGAGAATGAGGAGTGGGGTGGGAAGTTACTGGATTTGCCAGCAAGACAGCCATACGTGTACAGCCATCTGGTTGGTTAGGGTTTTGGGGAGACCCTTTTTTTTTCTGTTTATTTCAGAAGTGAATTTCAAATAATCAGGATAGTATCCGCAGCAGTCTAATTTCGTAGGCCTCTTAAATGTAGGGATTCGATACTTTACTTGAAAAGTTGAATCACTTAATAAATTGGACGACATGATCCGAATAGCGGAGAAGAAAAATTCATTGGAATTTGGAATACAGTGTTAGGAAATCAAATTGGTAAAAATCCAGGATTAACAGGGCTAAATTCAAATTGTTTTGGGTTAGCAAAATGGGAAGTAGTTGTAGCAGTACATAATTTTCAATATAATAAGACAAGGCAGGCACCATCCATAATATATACAGATGGCATGAGCAGGTAGTAGCAGCCCTGAGGCCATTCCCTCGTCTCCTCCACCACTCTCCTCCCCTCCTTGGTAATAGTATAAGTTTTGCAGGCGCCGCTCTCTCTCTCTCTCTCTCTCCCCCTCTCCCTCGTATCCTGCTATAGGCTTTTGTACTCTATCTCTACAAATATATAGAGTTCCTATCAGAAATTCAAATCAACAAAATATAAACATGGTGGGTATCTTTCTCTCTCTTAGAACCCAGTCTTTTAATTTTCAGCTCTAAATTGATGATTTTTGGTTATTTTTGTTGCAGTTGGATAATTCATCCGAGCTTCCCCAGTGGCTGTTGGCCCTCTTGACAGACAAGTTCTTCAACGCCTGCTTAATTCACGAGGGTGTTAAGAAGAATGAAAAGAATGTCTTTTGCTTGGACTGCTGTGAAGGCCTTTGTCCTCACTGTCTCTCTCTTCATCGCTCTCACCGCCTCTTACAGGTTCCCTTTTCATAATTCTCCAAATAGTCCCATTTTTTTTCTGTTCAAATTCACAAAAGTTTTTAAAATCCTCCTTCTTAAGATCATTTTACAATTTGCAGGTACAAATTTATGTTTTCTTGAAAATCCCAAATTCCATTAACTCTCCCCAATACTGCAATCTGATAAATTTTGGGTTGATTTGCAGATAAGAAGATATGTTTATCATGATGTTATAAGGCTAGGGGATGCTGAGAAATTGATGGATTGTGCTCATGTCCAAGTAAGTAGTATAATGAAATAGAAAGAATTGAAGCATTATTATTCTTGTAATGCGTTTCTTCAACTTTTTCTGCAGTCTTACACAACAAACAGCGCAAAAGTTATATTTTTAAATCAAAGGCCACAGACAAGGCCGTCCAGAGTCTCTGGCAATCTCTGTATCACCTGTGACAGAGCCCTGCAAGACTCCTACCTCTTCTGCTCTCTGTATTGCAAGGTCCATACATTTCTGTCTCTCTCTCTGGTTCTCACACACACACTAGAAAAGTTCTTGAATTTTCACAGCCCAACAAGTTCTGATGGTGACCCGTTTCATATTTTTATTTGTTTTTGTATTCTTTCTCTTTCATTATGCAGCTTCAACACGTACTGAGAACTGGAGGCAAGCTCTCTAAGTATATTCGCAAGTATGAGCTTATTGCGTGGCCAGAACCGGGATTTGACGATGGTCAAATGACTCCTGACTCAGTTCTTGAACCAACCGGTTCCAGCAGCGGTGGAGCTGCTGCTATGGTGGATCGTTTGACTCTTTCATGCACGGCCACGACGGAGGTCGTGAGGAAGAAGAGGAGCAATGCATCAGGGTTCCGGTCTGCATTTCGACCGGTTATGGAAATCTCAGAGGAGGCAATGATGAACCGGAGGAAGGGTACCCCACACCGGTCTCCACTTTATTGATTTGCGTACGGACTAGTGATGAAAGAGTATGGAAGAGGGAGTGGGGGGTTGGTGACAGAATTGGTATTTTATTTTTTGTTTCAAGGATAATTTAGGATCAAAATTTGACCCCCCAATTTTTGTAGAGTCATCTCCCTCCATAAAATTGGCCTATTTTCAGTTTATATACTAGTAAATGTCTGGTACGACAGCCATCTTTTGACTAATGTTAATTGTTCCTCTTCAACTTTGGCGAACCTATCAGTCTTGTGGTATGGTTTTGCTTGGAAAAAGTTAAATTCATATACATGGCATGGCCATTTTGAGTCATGCAAGATTGAGCACGCGTTCTCTAAAAGTAATGCATTCGAAGTAAGAAGTCGTCAATAATTTCATGAGTCTTTTTTTTTTTGTGCCTTGTCCATATGCGGAGCATTTTGGAACGATTTTGCTACTGGTACATCAAGATGTACATAGGGGTGTACACCCCTCTCACATGAGGGTGAGACCCGAAAAATATTTTATACAATGTATTCAAAATTGCTGCCATTACACAATTCAAATAGTAAATATCTACAATGTATTCAAAATTGCTGCCATTACACAACACCTAATGAAAACCAAAGTTGAGAATATGCATGCAGATCTATGTACAATCATTTACATTTATACACACAAAGTATGTGAAAACGTCTGCAGGACCATTGATGCTTATTCGTCGTGATCTTCGGGTTTATTCTTGATCGGTTTCCGGTAGGTCTCCTCCATTTTCTTGGCCACCACATAACCAGTTTTCACCATTTTTTTGACACTGGGTACATTATAATTCTGTGCTATGTATACACCAAAAAATGTGCCCACCATGAATGTAAAGCTTCTTCTGATTATAGCCATTTTCTTGTATAAATCTTTGGAATGGATTCTGGGTACCCGGTATTTATTTGTTTTTTGAGTTTTACTGGTTTTTATTTGAAGATTAATGGTGAATATATATAGTACTTGGATGGTATATAATGATGTTATTTTCAAGCCTTTTCTTGCACGAGGCTCATAACATAACCCCTTGTTCAAGGGTCAACTCCCATTTATTGTTTGGGCAACACGAAATTAATTAATGTTTACATAATCTTTCAAGAAAATACTTGAATTGGATTTTATTTAATTTTATTTTTTCCTATTTGAGTTGGATAAGCTTTTAACAAGTGAAAATATAAACTTGGTGTGGTTTAACAAGGATAAATCTTTCTAGTACCACAATGAAAAATACAAATGAGTACCAAAAAATCGACCTCAAAACCCTCGCAAAATACTTATACTAAGCGAGACCAACAAAAATTGTGTAAATGAATCTTGGCTTAAGATTAGGAATGACAACGGAGCAAGTTTAGCTCGAAGACCCCATTCCCGTCCCCGCCAAAAATTACAATAAATTTGGTTGGAGAAGATTAAGAATTCGTTCGGCGAATTTTATAGATCATTTATAAATAATCGAGTTTTATTTTCAACCACACATTGTAATTAACATATAAATACTATTATACTATTCAGTCATTTAAAATTCATTTTTATCATTTATAAGTTCTTCTCAAATGGAGGCCTAGTTTACGAATTCGTGTTATATTTATTTAATTATGACCTGGTATACATGAATGGATGAGGAAATGACAATAGTCATTCTCTACAATTTTCTCACCAACAACTTGTTAAAATGTTACAATTTAAAATAAGTTTTTTTTCCTTATTGACACTATGCATTGACAAAATAATCGTGAACCCTCGTCGAACAATCGACTAAGAGCATGTCTGGTGGCTGGTGCTGGTTTTTTCACCAATTAAAAGCAAAAATATTTCCGTTGGAGCTGGTCAGTGGGTCCCAGTCAAGATAGAGTGGGTCAAAAATGTCATGCTATAACGGGCAAAAAATGAATTTCTTTCCTCCAAAAATCGGCACCAGACAGGCCCTAAATTGGGTTCACGGTTTGTCGATTCGATTATGGGTTGGATTTCCCAAATTGAAACCTCGATTTTAATGGTCGAATTTTAANATGTCATGCTATAACGGGCAAAAAATGAATTTCTTTCCTCCAAAAATCGGCACCAGACAGGCCCTAAATTGGGTTCACGGTTTGTCGATTCGATTATGGGTTGGATTTCCCAAATTGAAACCTCGATTTTAATGGTCGAATTTTAATTTTTTTAAAAAAAATGTTTCAAAAATAAGGCCCTGTTTGATAGGGTTCTTTTTCCATTGAATTGGAAACCATTTTCCATCTTTTTGAAAAAATGCTTGTTTGATTGGCAATTAATTCTTGGCAAAATATTTTCTTCAAGCGCCAGTTTTCCCTAAAATTGGTGAGTGAGAATTGGTTTTCCAACCTCAGCCGTCATTTTTGACCCTTTTTTTTTCATTTTATTTTTTAACAAATGTAAACAAATTTCATAACAAGTGTAAAAAAATATTTCACTTTCATGGACAATTTTGATGCAAACAAAGGTCAAACGAACACTAAACTTTGATGAAAAAAATATTTTTTTAGGAAATTTTTTTTTACTTTTTGGCAATGGAAACAAATTTTATAACCAGGTGTGAAAAAAAATATCACTTTAATGGACAATTTCGATGCAAACGAAGGCCAAACGAACACAAAATTTAAAAATTTTTCAGGTGGAAAATTATACCAATCAAACACACTTAATTAACAATTCCCTGAAAAACGAATTCTAGGCAATTACTTTCCATGTAATTCATTTTCTTTCCATCCATTTTTCACCTTTGNGGAAAAAAATATCACTTTAATGGATGATTTTGAGGCAAACGAAGGCCAAACGAACACAAAATTTAAAAATTTTTCAGGTGGAAAATTATACCAATCAAACACACTTAATTAACAATTCCCTGAAAAACGAATTCTAGGCAATTACTTTCCATGTAATTCATTTTCTTTCCATCCATTTTTCACCTTTGCAATCAAACGGACCCTAATAGAGAATAAAGTTTCAAAAATATCAGAGCCACAATACGCAACGGACACATTTAAAAAAAAATGTTAATCTAATAAAAATTGACAAAGTAAATTGATGAAAAGGACAAAAAGCACACGCGCACACATACATATTTGAAAGCTGACATTATCACTAATTAAACAGTAGAAAATATAAAATCACTCTTCCAAGTGTTCACTTGCGGTGGCGGTGTTGGGTTGCCGGTTGGTATCCTCTGCCGCTTTGGCCTTCCAGTATTTGCATCGGGGGGTGGCGTTGGGTTTCCGATAGGTCTCCTCCACCACCTTGGCCTTGCAAACAGCAGTTTCAACCATATTTCTGATGTTTGGTACCTCATACTTCTGTGCAATGTAGACTCCACCGATCATGCCTATCATCACTGCGAAGCTGCTTCCGATTATGCCCATTTTGCGTCTGATTAATTGATTGATTTTGTGGGTTTTATGAGAATTTAGATAGTATTTTAGACAATAATTTGGATAACTGGCGTAGAATGATGAGTTGGTAATTTATCTCTTTTGGTGTCGTATTGTGCAAGAATATTATTATATTTTTCTTGAGGGTTAAGGCTATCGTCTAACCCCTCCTCCAAGAGTCAACTCATTACAATTTTTTGAAATATTTTTCATTCACTGTATACACCTTGGTTTGATAATATTAAAAATAGATAAAATCGTATTTCTTATTTACTTTATAATATTGTCTCATATTCCTGTACGTGTAGCTTGGCTCATATTTGAAAGCTGACATTATCACTAATTAAACAGTAGAAAATATAAAATCACTCTTCCAAGTGTTCACTTGCGGTGGCGGTGGCGGTGTTGGGTTGCCGGTTGGTATCTTCTGCCGCTTTGGCCTTCCAGTACTTGCATCGGGGGGTGGCGTTGGGTTTCCGATAGGTCTCCTCCACCACCTTGGCCTTGCAGACAGCAGTTTCAACCATATTTCTGATGTTTGGTACCTCATACTTCTGTGCAATGTAGACTCCACCGATCATGCCTATCATCACTGCGAAACTGCTTCCGAAGTTCCGATTATGCCCATTTTGCGTCTGATTAATTGATTGATTTTGTGGGTTTTATGAGAATTTAGATAGTATTTTAGACAATAATTTGGATAACTGATGAAGAATGATGAGTTGGTAATTTATCTATCGTCTTTGGTGTCGTATTGTGCAAGAATATTATTATATTTTTCTTGAGGGTTAAGGCCATCGTGTAACCCCTCCTCCAAGAGTCAACTCATTACAATTTTTTGAAATATTTTTCATTCACTGTATACACCTTGGTTTGATAATATTAAAAATAGATAAAATCGTATTTCTTATTTACTTTATAATATTGTCTCAAACTGTATATCGAACATGATATAAACATTATAATATAATTATTCAATCGTCGTTTCAAATTACACGTACAAAAGACGAGTTAGGTGCGTATAGTTATAAATATCTCTATAACTGAATATAGAAATTATTATTGCAAAAAGAACTCAAACAAAACCAGGTCTAACACGACCAGGGATGGCAAAAAAATGCTCAAAAACTAAAATAAACAAAAAGGTGCACACAGAATGTCATTATTTGCACGAACGGCTATGGGTGGTCCATGGTCCATACCAATCACCAATTCATAAAAATCTAGCTTCAACGCTATCCAATCCATGTTAAAAATTGGCCACTGATTTCACGTTTCTCTGCTCTATAAAACACCAAGCAAATAGACTAGTCATGGGGCGTACAATTCCTTTACCAAGTAAGAAAAATGTTTGGTTCAAATGTAATTTCTCTAGTAATTTTACTAAATATCATATTTTTCACTTGTGTCTCCTCCAACAACATTCCATGCCCTCCGGCTACTCCGAAGAAGTGCCCAAAAGATACCCTAAAGTTGGGTGTTTGTGGTGACTGGTTAGGGCTTGTTCACGAGGAGATTGGAGCAAAACCTAGCAGCAAATGTTGTGCATTGTTGGAGGGTCTGGCCAATCTTGAAGCTGCATTGTGTTTATGTACCGCAATTAAGGCAAATGTATTAGGCATTGTAAACTTAGAAATACCAGTTGCCATAAGTTCGGTTATCAATTCTTGTGGAAAGAAATTTCCTGAAGGCTTTGTGTGCGAATAGGTTTGTTATCTATACATCTTCTTGCAACAATTCTATGTGATTTATATTATAATTAATTTGCCAGTAATTGTAATAGTGTCGAAAATTTCTTCGTTAATTGTTAGTTGTAAGTAGTTCAAATCATAAAGACGTTCTAATCTTGACAGAAGTGATGGAACTGATTACAACAGCAAAGCTTCAGGTTCTTTCGAGGGAGACAGAAAATTCTGAGAAAGATGTAAATAAAGAACCAATTAAGAAGAATGTGGTTTAGAACAAATAAGCTGACTGGCCACAATTACTCAAATAATCTTAGCCTTCAATGAAAATGGGTAAAATTCTCTCTGGCCAAACCCAAGCGCTTACTCAGTGGTTGAGGCACCACAGGGTTTAAATCATAAAAGAAACGTCTTTCTCCTAGCAGGCCCCAACTGTTTCCAACATCCCGCCAAACTCTACTCCAACTTTCCACGTACAAAATCCAAACTGAATCACTGGAACTGTCAAGCTTTCATCTTACATAAAACACCATAATAGGTCAAAAAAATCCAATTCCATTGGACTAACACAAAAATTCCAAAGGAAACAAGTACATTGTCAGCTCTAAGTACAAAGAAATAAATACAGTAGTCACTAGTATAACTCGAGAAAAAAAATTCATTGGAACCACCTCTTGAGCTGCTTGGAGCCTTGCTTCTTGTCATCAGTTGGATTAGTATTGTTATGCGTAAATTTGGATCTATATTGTTCGATCAACATGTCTAGTTTATCCACTACATCTCTTCCCAATGGATCATTATTCTTTTTACCTCTTTTACTTGGATTATTACCTTCTTTGGGTTGTTTAATTAGATCCTGGAACTCTCTTCTTTTTCTTTTCAAGTTTGAGTCATCCTCCAGTTGTTGCTTATGGGTACTTACCACTCGTAATGATTCTCCTCCATCAGGATTCCTTCTATTCTGCTGGTTCTCTACCTGCTGCTTTGAGCCTTTTAAGGTTTTCTCCGGTAATGTACCATGTATCCTACTTCGCGGAGAACCTTTCTGCTTCTTGGTAGCCCCGCCTACTTCAGTTGTAGTTACTTCAATAGCTTTGTTCACTGATTCACCTCCCTTCTTACTACCGAAATTCTCTAACGTCTTATCCACCCTTGGTTTCCGCTTTCTGGGATTCTTGTTTGCAAGGGAATCCCCAGCGTTTACAGGGTCATTTTGCTGCATATCTCCAACATAATCAAGAGAAGCTGCCTTCTGAGCTTGAAGCTTTTCTTTACGAAGCTTCAGTGTCTGGACATTATCTAAAGCAAACTCCACAATCGGGCGATGCTCAGAACCAAAAGTATCTGCAAATCATTGAACCAGCACATTCTATTAAATTGAATAATTGCATCGACAAAACACAGTACAAAATTCTTTGGCTTTTGTACTGAAGGAATATTATGAAAGTAAACCTTACACCAGGATTTACTTTGGAGCAGCATATGCTTACAATTTCTGATAAGAGAGAACGTCAAGTATATTTAGGGAAGAAACCTTACCTGGATTATTGTTAAGAACTCTCAGTGCCACAAGTGCATGTTGATGCTCCGTGAACTCTACAAAGGCTACTCCACGTGGACGACTTTCTTTGCCTTCCTTTCCTTTCTTATCCTTTAATAATTTCAACTGCACATGCATCATAATGTTTTAGAAAATATAGAAATGTCAAAGGAAAAAATACATACATCCATTAGAAAAGCATATCTGACCTGCCGAATGGTGGGTTTTTGCTTTGTAGCTCGAGAAGTAACTGCATCTATACAAAGTTTCTTGAGACTTTTTTCTTTCATCCACTTTGGCACATTGTATATGATCAATCTTGTCTTTGATACATGAAAGTTTGGAGATTGAAGCTTAGTCATCTTTTCATTGTGCAACCTGTGAAATAGTTTGACAGAATAATCATGCAAGAATTCAAAAACTTCAAGAAAGAGCATCATAATATTGAAGCACGCACAGATGTATGGACATAGGCAACATCGACCGCAATAATCATGAGAATCTCTTAATACCATATTTGTTTTCAAGAAGGTTCTGCATATTGATTCAGTTCTTCTCAAACTAGAATGTTTTTTATGGTTTGCAATCTGCAATTCCAGAAACTTGACTCAATTCCCCAACAAAAAGTAGGGAACCTTCCAATGATTTCAGGTGAAAGAATCTAAGTGGCACTATCAATCAAAATGGTTGTGCCTCCAGAATGTGGCACCATTGGTCATGCTCACATTTCAAAAACTAATAAATCAGAATTCAAGAACGCTAATTGTTATTCGTGAAAGTAGAATCCAGAAATTTAAGAACACTAATAAATAGAACTCAAGAAATCTCATTAAGAACACTAATTTGTAAAATTAGAATTCAAGAATAATATGTTCTCTTAAAGTTATGAATGCTCATCAGCAGTACAATTATGTTCCTCGTCTTTAGTCTCTATTTGTAGAAGAGCAAATCTTTAGCCTAGACATCTAAAGAAGTCTAAGTGCCCAATAAAGAATGAAATAATTTCTATATCCTGAAGTGTGAGAGTATGGAATGATTTTTGCATTATAGAGGTTAAATAAATAGAACTTAAATTGGAGTCCAAGATTCTATTCACATTTATCTAATCACTGTTTTTTAAGCAATTCAATTCAGCTTAGCAAACCATCTTTGAACCAAAAGATAACGAGCAAAAAGACTTTGGTAGCAGTTGTTTTTAAGCAAAAAGCCTCTGGTAGCAGCCTAGCAAATTATAGCTCCAAATCAATAAAATCGTCTCATTATATATCAAGCAAAAAGCCAAACACTTGGTGGGTGCCTAAAGTTTAAATCAGAGGAATAAAAACTTGAAAGGACAGACATATGCAACTATGCAAGAAGAGAGGTAGCATGGATAACGAATTCATTTCGAAATTGATTCAACTTACAAAACTTTCTTCAAATCTCCAGTCCGTTCTTCTTCAACTTTCAAAATATGGTAAATTGGTTATTGGAATTTGGAACTCCCACCGGCCACCACGATTCCCAGTCCCCACCGTCGCCTAATGAGTTCGCACTTCGTAGGGTTTGAGATTTGCAGGGAATGGAATGGATTAGGGAACGAGATGAGTTCGCAGAAGAAGGGAGAGTTCACACTTTACAGCCGCAGGGAAGGGAACGGGAAGGTTGTAAAGAGTGGGCCGGCCATTTTCATTGAACATATTAAAATTGAGAATGCAAAAGCCAAAAGCAAACACTTATGGATAAATCCCTAAGTGTTATTGATATCTTACCCAAGTCTTGTAGTCCACCGTCCACCGTTGAGACTGTTGAAGAAGCTGACTAGCCG
>CAIGRS010173804.1:0-12267 GCA_903798395.1 Fraxinus floribunda | reverse complement strand
AACTTTTCTCATTCAACGATCACCGTCAAAACTTTGTTTTATATAAGATACTTTTAGACTTTTTTGTCTTGAAAATATGTTTGGTCCAACTGCTTAACAAAATTACTTATTCCAATTAAATTGTTTTTAAAATTATTTTTTTTACGAAAATAATTACATTTTTAAAACTAAAACTCACTAAGACCCTGTTTCATATATTCAGTGGGGCCCGACGCCCCTCCAATAGGAGGCGTCACTTAGCCCTTAAGTCATCATGTAGTAAGTCATAGAGTACAAGTAGAATTACTCAACGCCCCTCCAATAGGGGAACGCCACTTGGTCCTTAAGTCATCCATGTAGTACACCTGGAGTAAGTGTAGCATGGTCATTTTTCAATTACCCATTTCATTATTTTTTTTTCCAAAATTTATATAAAAAAATTTAATTTTAAAATATACGAAACATGACCTATATATATATATATTAATTCCATCCATGGTTAGTTGGTGGTTTCGTTTTATAATTATGAAATCCACTGACTAAAGTATTTAAAAAAATGTCACTACAGTACACTCTTTTGTTGATGTGATTGTTAAATTTTGCAAGTGGTGGCAAGTATTGATTATGTGGAAAAATTATAAAAAATTTAAACAGTTTAATTGTGTGTTGTTACGCGACAAAATGTAAAAAATAAAGTGAATGATAATATTCATGTAACATATTGATCTATCTAATTTGTAATTTAGCGGATGCGACGTCGGTTTGAGGTCCCCGCTCGATATCCTAACATATGCCTAGTGTCAAATCATATTATGTGAGCCAGCTGCCAGAATCCAATGCTGCTGCACATAAACCCAAGTGAAATTGGTAAATTTTTATTTCTCAAAAAGCACAAGCAATAGTAGTAAGATCTGTAATAATAATAATAATTCCGGATTTGGTACACATTAAAATTTTTATTTTCATTCTTTTACTTATTTTTGACCACACATTCTTTAATAAAATAATATTTTTCATCACATCAATAATTTTTCCTTCTTTTTCAACCATACATCCTTCATTAATCTACTATTCCAGAATATATTATTCCAAATTAATGTAAGCCACCCTAAATTTATAACATGTTTGGATTAGTGATTATAAATCATTCGATTTATAAATAAAAAAATATAAGATGTGAATAATTAGGTAATATTTGTACATCTTTCGAAATGTATTGATAAAAAGATAATTGAATAGTTATATACAATTTGTAAACTCTTAGGTTTTTGATGTAATTGACAAGTTTGTGGATAAAAAAGACTATATTTAATATGTTGTAAATGTCAAGGAGTAAGTTGTAATTGTTAGAAATTGAGTTGTATTAGGTCTAGGGTTCGAGAATGGAAATGAAGGAAAATCAGCGCAACAAATTCGCTAGATTGTTGTCATGACTCAATTCGAGTGGCAGAAACAGAAACATTATCGCTACTCTGTCGTCAGGAATTCACTCGACCTACACATCATCGCTCGACTGTCGCTCGACTTTCGCTCGAACGATAGGGTTATCCTTAAAAAATTTAATTCGCGTTTTTAAGGCTTTTTATTCGGCTCATTCATTCCTTAACCTACAATATAAATATCAAAACGCCTCTAAACGATTTTTTTTCAAGATTGAACATTGAGATAACACATACTCTCCATATCATCTTCATCAAATAAGATTTCAACATTCATGCTGTGATTTGTTTTTGGCGATGAACATATCAAATTCATTATTCAAATACCAAATTGCTACTTCCTACTCATCTGCTAGAGTGTTGAAGATCAAAGGAAAGCAACTGGAGTTCCAATTGTTAGAGAACGCAGAGTTTTTCGTTGATCCACAAGTGATAGACGAATTCACAAAGTCGGGAGTTAGTATAGGAGCACACAATACATGAGAGTTTTGAAAACTGCAGCTGTGAGTTGGTGTAGGAACACGAAATCCAGGAGAGCTATGAGAATTGCAGTCGGAGGTTAGAAAGTACTAGTGGTAGTTGAGTTTGGCGGACTGTAAGTTCTAATTCGTTTATAGTGGATTGTTGATTGGCAAAGTGCTCGAAATTTTTACCCAATTGGGGTTTCCCCGTGATCATTCCTATGTTTGTTTATTGCTTTCATATAACTGCGGTAGTTCAACATAGGAAAAATTGAACCGTTTGATTAATCATCTAGAATAATTAATAGTGATTTGTTGCTAATTATTTATTAAGTTTTAATTCTGTATAATCACCTTTTCATCCCCCTCTATGTGTAATTTGGGTCGAACCTCATTATTTCATAAACATTAGCTAAATGACAAAGAATAGTTTGAATATTATCTTAATTATTATTATGCGAGAAAAAGAAGGGGAAATGATCGAGAAATAACTATAACTTGAGAATTGGAAAAGTGCTGAAGAATTTTTAGTGGACAAATTGACCTTTTCCATCAGCTAAGGATGACTCTACCACAACTTTAATATAAAAGAGACTCGAATGCCACAAATAGAATGTTCTGAACCCCATTATCATAGGGTTCAAAAATTAGGGACCCCAGTTGAAATATTCCCTTTGATCTTCAATGAATGTAGCCCTGGCCTTGGGGAGTCTTGTGAGTAAATGGTGGCAAATGGCCAGTTTATTCGATCACCTTTTCACAATGGTCTTTGACCATGTTCAAGTAAAAAAAGGTAATATTTTTTTTTTTTTTTAAAAAAAAAGATTACAATACCCATTTTGAATGTTGAGAATTTAAAAATCGGTATAAATTTGAAAATTTCTCCTACTATAAATCGATTTTTCAAGGTTTCTTCATCCTCTCCACCTCCATTCTTCAAAGTTTTTTTCACCCATCTCCATTTTCAAGGTTTCTTCATTTTATTTGGTTAAATTTTAAGCTTTTTGCTTATGATATAGATGAATAATGTGTTAATATTCAAAGATTAAACAAAAATAATCTTGTATTGTGCTGAAGAAATCCAAATATGTAAAGAAATCACAGCATATCTGTCATCTCTTAACGAAGTATAGGTGGTCAAGGGGATTCTAGAAATAGATCCCCCATATAGGGTTTGGATGGTATGTTCCCGTCCGGAATGGTCTATTCCAAACCCTATTTGGGAGTCTGGAAACAGACCCGTTTGGAAGGTTATAGAAACAGACCACGGAGGTCCCCGTTTGGATGGTCTGTTTCCAGATCCCTCAGAACACACAAACCCCAAGACGTCTATAAAAAATCCCGCTTCTAAAATTTAAAATGAAGGGTATTTTTGTTTTATAATATTGAAAATGTCATTGTAATGAATAATTAGTAAGTTAGACTTATGTGGTGATTGAAGGGTTTCATGTGGCCAGGGTCTTGTTAAATGTTAAAACAATTTATAAAGTAAGTATAACTAGTTAAAAATGTTACAAATTCCAAAATTACAAAAATCAACAAACAAAACTTCCAAATTTTAAGTAAATTAAGAAAACGCCTTTCAACCCAAAAAATAAGTAATGAAACTGTCCAATATCACCGGAATTGAAAGGCTCTAAATTATTTTTGAATAGTTATTTCCGATGGAGAAGTAGGATCGATCATATAATTATGAAATTAGAATTCAAACCAAGCAATTGATAGAAAATGAATCAATATTTGAATTGAAGAAATGATTCAAGATGTGAATCATGTTATCCTAATTTGGACTTAACTAAGAATGTGAGGATTGATTATGGCAAATAGTACCTTAACTAAAACGTGGGACTAGGAATCACTAAATTCTATGTACAAGACTATGATCACTAATAAATTATCGTTGTCATCAAATTATTAGGTTTTTGAAGTAAAACTGTGCTCTAAAGCGAAAACGCATTTGGTTTATTTGGTGTTTATTAAGGGTAATTTAGTTACTATAATTAATGGCTATGGGAATATTTGTTGTACACACTATAAAACCTCTACAAAATAAAAATTTCATGCTGGCAATTCATCGTAATTTTTAGTTCCGCCTGCAGATTTCTCGATTAATCGCATAAATTTTTCTCCGGTTGAATTCCCAGATTTGCAGATTGGGGGTGGAGAGGAAGAAGTGGAGAAGGGGCTTTTAATTTTAATTATCTGATTTTGGTTATTTTATTATGAAAATGTAAAATTACTATTTTAACCTTTAAAATCAGTCAAAACGAATTATTTGTTCAACTAACGGTCAAACTAACAAAAAAATCATACATTTGGATTTTAGCTGCGACATTTTGTAAGGTTTGATACCGTTGGTGACACAAATAAAATGTTTGAACAATGTCGCTATTTAATGAAATGTTTGGTACCGATACTACACTTATCCCTAAAAATTATTCTAGGTCCCAAGGAGGTTTTATTATGCCCCTATTTGATACACATTAAAATTTTCATTTTCATTCTTTTACCCATTTTTAACCGCACATTTTTCAATAAAATAATATTTTCCATCACATCAATAATTTGTCCATTTGTTTCAACTACATATTCTCCATCAATTTACCATTCCAAAATATATTATTTCAAAATAATGTGGCTCCAACACACCCTATATTTATATTTAAATTGTTTGCCAGTTTAAGAAAAAAAAAAAAAAAATTTGGCATAGATGCACTCGTTATTCAGCCAAAATTTTAAATTGTCTTTAACAACACATGATAATGCGGTCAATGATGTATTCAACTTTTTAATTGGATATGAGTCGCATTAGTTCAATAATTGAAAACAGGGTAGGATATTTGTCTTGTAATGGCAGATCAAGCGAGCAAACACGAGTCGATGCATATAATGAAAAATAATTAGGGGGAGTTAAAAGTCAAGCATGACCCACTTTCATTCACTTCCATTAATTGCTACAAAAAATGCATGGGAACAGATGATAAACTCATTTTTAATATGCTGTCTGTTCTTAGTCCCCCCAATTTGTTAGAAAATCAGAATCAATAATATTTGCCTCTAACGAATTTGCAAAAGAAGAAATGAAGATGAAAGAGAATGTCAACTGTTGACCCAAGAAGAACCTGTTTAGGAAAAACTGTGCAGTTCGTCGGACAGCAGTCATATCTCCAGTAGGAACCAGAACACCCATCTGAACCATTGCTTGAAGGACCTGCAGTAGATATAAACTTTTTCTTAGTTAAAACATAATATTGATATAGCTGAAACTTCACAAAATTCAGACATGACAGAGAGCTAAATATTGAGAAACTATCACCTTATCAGCATCTTTCTCATAGACACCATAAAATGTTTCTAGCAAGCCTTCTCTAATGTTAGAACTTATTCTGCAACAAGTAAAGGTCGAGATTTTATTTGCATAAAAGCTACATATGTCTAAAAGAAGAGACTCCAAGAGAAGAGATGTTCTTCGACATAAGGAAGAAGTGAATCAAATTGCACCTCCCCATCATTCCAAAGTCATAAAAGATCAATCTTCCACCATTAACATCATCCACGGCAATATTTCCAGGATGCTGCAAATAATGACATATTATTATCAATATCAACATGGACATAAAGCACATAATTCAGGCATTATTCAAATGTAAGCTTTACGATAAAATGAGAGATAATTAATCAAAATATGTGATCAAAGATTCAGGGAGATAAAAAGTCCCCTGCAGTTTCCTTGAGCCTTGGGGCAAATTTCCAATTAACAGTACAATTTCTATTTAAGCTTTTCCTCTCATTTCATATCTGTTCTAACTAAACATGACAGTATGAACGTATCTTTCTTCAGATAATTTAATCCTTTTTCTCAACTTCATGTATAGTAAGCAAATCTAGGATAACGTACTGGATCAGCATGGAAAAAGCCATGTGATAGAATCTGCTCCAGGTAAGATTCAACAGCATACCGGCCCAACCTAATGAGAATCATATAGGCAACTGGAAATGTAATTTCTATTTTCCAAACTCAGAAGCGTAAGAATGTTCACTTCATGTGGTTCGTATATATTGGCTAATACCTCTTGCGATCCACACCCAACTGATCTAGAGCTTGTATGCGGTTTATTTTGATCCCAGGGACATATTCCATTGTCAGAACCTACAGAAAGTGAAAAGGGATAGTCATACGAAAAATTAACACAGAAAAAATACTCATCATTCAAACTTTCATGATCTCTGATAGTTAAACCTGTGGTGTCGTGTATTCCCAATATATTGTTGGGACTTTAACATAATCCATGTCTTTGAAGTTATCTGCAAATTTCTCTGCATTGGCAGCTTCCTTTGTGTAGTCAATCTCCTGAAGATTGTTGAATCTCTTAGTAATATATAACAATAGTCCTCTAGAACAATTAAGTGTAGGCTTTGCACTTCTTAAATTTTAATTAAGGTGGTCAAATATACTTTTTATCCACACATTTTGTAGGACCCACAACTTAGTACCCACTTATTATTCACAAATTTAGAAGGAGACATTGCTTATAATCACTTAAAAGTATTACCAAACAAGCACTAAAGCTACTCAAGGCACCCATAAAAATCATTTCTTTGATCTATTATCTACGTACCCATGTATTTTTGTCAACTCAAAGTGCAACTCCACTTAATTTCTATATTTATGAATCACAAGAATTGTTACAATTGTCATAAAACTGAATTTGATACCAACTTATTACCTGATACAAGACACTTGAGCACTCATCATAGATAGCGACCCAATCTCTTTTTGCACCATCTGATTTTGGATCGACCTTCTGAAGATATTCAGCTATCACCTGAAGAGATCAAAGGATCAAAATAGAAATGTGTCATGATATCCAATCTATTTCATGACAAGCGAAAGAATCCTGCAAAATATATTTACAAAACTAGTGAAAGTGACGTAGGAGATGTTGCGCAAACTTAAGATTACTCACAGTTTTCTATTCACAATCACAATAAAATTGGTGAAAATTGGTGAGAGTTTCCTTTCAAATAATAACAATAGAATACAGCACACCTCAAAGTGAAAAGTGACATAACGATCCTCTAGATTTGCTGTGTGTGGGAACTCAATGTTATGGAAAGTGAATGTCACAATAAGCATAAGCCAATAGAATGTAAGAAAACCTTAAAATATTAGTCACTAACCCTTAGGTTTTTAAGATCAACGTCAAATAGATCCTTTAGACCAGGCCTTTGCACTTTGACAACGACTTCCTGTCCATTCAGTTTTGCACGGTGGACCTGACCTGCAACAGAAGATTTAAGTATTCTGATAAATCATATCTTCACACATGTAATTAAAGTTAAAGCATGTAAAAAAAGGTTGGCTTTCCTATACGTAAAAAGTGAAAACACAACAATTAGAACTTAATACATCTTCCAGTGCTAGTAATACAATATCTATTTATCAAGGTGCATAAATGAATGAACTTACCGAGACTTGCTGCAGCAATTGGCTCTCGGTCAAATCTTTCAAAAATATTATCTAAGGGTGCTCCAAGTTCTTCCTCAACTATTGCCAGAGCAGTTTCTGATGGAAAAGGAGGAACTTGATCCTGCATGCAATGGAACTGCAGTTAGTTCTTTGTGAGATCAAAATTACCTGGTAAATAAAATTTGTTTCTTGCACTGGAAAGATGTGGTTCATACACCAATTTTGCAAGTGGAGTTGATAATAATGACGATAATGACGACGACAAATAGATGCCTTACCTTTCTGGCTCAGCCACAGCGCTCTTAGACTTAAGACAAAGAAGCTAGTGAAACGATGGATGAGCATGCAATATTCCAAGTAAAAGAAGGATTGCACATAGATGACGTAAAGAAAAAATAACAATATTCACCTGAAGCTCTGATAATTGATCGACATACTCTTGAGCAAGAATATCCACTCTTGTGGAGAATTGCTGGCCAATTTTGATAAATGTAGGGCCTAATCTCAAAATATTTTCCTTCAACCACTTGGCAAGGACCTTCCGCTTCTGAACCTTCTTTTCCTCTGTCATCCCACCTGCATAAATGAGTCCTCCAAGTTACTTAGAATCATAGAGAGAAGGCTATGGATCAGATACAGCAGCAAAAGCAACTAAGAACACAAAAATGATAGATTAAAAATTTGAAAAAATCAAAACACTAGTTGACACAATGCCCTTGTTTAGGCTCCAAAAAATCAATTTATGAGGAAAAATGTATTTTGGAATAGTGATTTTTTGAAGAATGTGTGATTAAAAAAGAAGGAAAAGTTTTGGATTTAGGTGTAATATTATTTTATTGGAGAATGTGTGGTTAAAAAGAAGAGAGAGAAATAGATTAAAATTTTAAAGGAGCCCAAACAGGGGCAATATAATCAACTTCATTTCTACAAGTAAAGGTTGGCTTAAGATTATGGGTTCAAACAAGAACATTCTGGAGGCATCATATATAAGATTTTCATCACTATCTAAACTTTCTGTGTGTTTACCAAGTCAAGAAACATTATTACCATCACAAATACATAAAAATTTAATATTACAATCAGCTGCCAAAAGTAGAGCACCCTTACTTCGAGTTAGGAAACTGCACCCAAACTGGAACATCTTCAAAAACGAAGTTTAAATAAAGAGAAGCACAGAAAAGAGAACTTAAATTCAAATGAGATATGGCCAATATAAGCTCCCAGTCAATTCAGTTCATTCAATGGATATTGTAGCAATATGTGCTTTAGAACTGACTTCCACAGGAGGGAAATATTCACTGTCAGCAAATTAATATTTCACTATCAATATGAAAATATAAAATCACACCAATGATACTTCATCACTATTGTCCTATGAATGCAGAATACGTCTAAGACATGTCATTGTGAAGACAAAAGGAAAAACATTTATACCAGGATGTGTAAAACATTTCAGTTTGAAGCAAGTGGCTAACCTCGGTACGAGAATTTCTGATTGTTTAACCAAACCCTGAATAAAAACATAAGAACAAATCCCCATATCTCCAATGTCCTTTGAATCGTAGAATACGTTTTGAATCTGCTCCAACGACCCCCAGGGGCAACAGATACCTGTAAAATCAATTAAAGTTTATAAGAGACTTATCAGGCCCTCGAAAATATTATCATGTACCGAGAGTTTAATCACACTAATGGTCACCAAAGTTGCAAAAACTTCTCACTTTAGTCGGCAAATTCAAATTCACATTACAGTTTGGTCCTTTGTGTTAAAGTTTCTTAAGAAATGGTTTTTTTGTAGAAGTATAAAGCCTTGTATTTTATCCATAAAAAAGACTTTTTGTTTTTTCACTGTAACTTCTCATGTACAAGGAAATAAAATCATCTATATACTGGTCAGCTTATATGATCCAATCTGTCCTTACTAAATTATGATACTTCCGTTTAAGATATGAAGCACCTAAAGATAAAGTACCAATGTGTAAAGATTCTACCATGTATTTATAGACCAAACTCATTTAGATTCAGCGAATGACAGACATTATTAAAAAGAAGTTAACGTTATCCTTTAAGCATCTTACATCTGATTAGGGCCTGTTTGATGTGGAATTTTTGAGAATAGATTTTGTCAAAAGTGTGAAAAAGTTATGGGTCCACGTGCAAATTATTTTATTTGGAGAACGTGTGGTTGAAAGTGAGTTTGGGCGAAAAACAAGTATTAAAGAACCTGTACTTTACCTATTACGTAATTTTGTTCATAGTTTTTGCTTAAGTATATTAACTATTCATCTCATCAGTTCCACTAATAATTCTCTACATTGATTTCAAATAGACCCCTTGGGATATAGTAAGCATAACATTTTCTTACTGGTTTCAGCTGTAGCACATTCATTGACCAAACTTTTGCTTTTTACAGAAACATATAGTAATATACCACACACCCTCCCTCTACAACCATTGATCTCATTCCCTGCTCTCTAACCCGAAAGGGTTTGATTAAGAAAGTAGAATGCTATAACAATCTGATTGTGATATCAGTAAATATACCTCCAAGATTAATGTAACTATACATGTACCTCAAACATAAAAATGCAAAACTTAATTGCAAAGAACTTTCATTACAACTTACTATCTAAACCAAAAAAGTACAAAATTTTCATACTATTATGGACTAGATAATTTTCATGTACTACCAAACTGAACACAATCGAATCAAAAGGTAAATCACATACCTCAACCTGATCTTGCCCACTTTGCTTAAACCACGCGTCCTCTTGTCCAATCTCCTCCACGCTCTTATTTCTCTTGATTTCCTCTTCCACTTTTACTACGTCCACTATCTCCTTTCCACTACTCACAGCCATACTTCCATTGCCGTTTCCATTCACATACTTCACCAAACTCTCATTCTCACTCTCGGTTTTAAGACTTCTATTTGTAAATTTCTCAACCGAACCATTACCATAACCACATTTAACATTAGGAGACCCATTCACACTACCATTCAATTTAGTGATTATTTCTCTGTCTCCCTCTTCTACTACAACACTTTCTTCTCTCTGAACAGCTCTGACTCTAGTTCTAAGAATCTTGATACTGTTTCTAGACTCAAAATTTCTGGATTTAGATAAAGAACATTTAATTCTAGTAGCTGGGTTGTTTGGAGATAGAAAAATTAGTTTATATAATGTTGGAGTAGGAAAAGAAGCAGAAAAGGTGGCCATTTCTTGAACTAAAAACCTGTAACTCTTGAATCTTAACGAACCCAAATGTTCATTGATGATTCAGTTAATGATTTTTGAGAATTAAGAAAGAACGGTACAATTCGAGAGGGGGCCTGGGGGAAGAGAGTGGTGGAGGAGAATAATTTAAGAGTTGGCTTTTGTCATTACTATTTGAATGGAGGAAAATAAGGGGGTGTGGAGAGAAGGGTGCCACGTGGACTGGAAAAGATGAGTGTTGGGAAAAATGGAGTGTTCTGATTGGTCGAGACATTACTCACGCCCATTTGTTTCCGATTAAAATCAAATTTTAATTCAAGTCAAAGTTAAACAATTAATATTTACCACATTTTTTATGGGTCCTATAACTTTTCAATCACCCGTTTTAAAAACTTCTATAACAATCTACTAAAAATTCAATTTTAATCCTCATCAAACACCCACTTAAGGTGCACTCATGTCCTAGCCACCAAGATTATTGTATGTCGTCAGCTTATAATTAAGCTATTTGTATATTAAGCCCCGTTTCATCTTGCTAAAAATCAGATTTTTAGAAAGTTTTAATAAAAATTGATTAAATATATGATTGAAAAGTCAAGAAAAATTATGAATCACATAAAATGCGTGATTTAAAATGAGTTTGGGAAAAAATGAATGCCATGGGAAAAATGAATGTCGTACAGGGGATAAATTTGACACCCTAACATCAAATGGGTGACATGAAAAGATTATGATGACTGGATTAAGTTTATGTTTGACACTCATTTTTTTTCATTCTTATTCTCATTATTTTTCTCATTCTTTATTTCAATCACACATTTTATTAATAAAATAATATTACACATAAATCTAAAAATTCTCGATACTTTTTACCACACATTCTTCCATCAATCACTATTCAAAAACTAATTTTTTGTTTTTTTTCCAAAAATGGGTGTCAAACATAGGCTAAGAGTGTGTTTAGTGCACATTAAAAATGAGAAAATGCATTCTTTTGAAGTGGTATGATGGAAAATATATGGTTGAAAAAGAAGAAAACGTTATTGATGTGTTGGAAAATATTATTTTATTGAAGAATGTGTGGTTGAAAATAGTAGAAGAATGAGAATGAAAAAAATAATGTGGGACAAACAGGGGCTAAATATGCTTGATACGAAAGATGGTGTAAGATTGTGTCAATATAAATTTGATAAACCAACGTATAAATCAGGTTGTATATGTAACAAGATTGATCAGTATAAACGTATCTACAAAACAATTATGCTACATGTACATTATTTTTACGTCATTGTTTATATTGTGTCACATGTCAACATATCATTTGACAGTTTAAAAAAATTATGCCCACAATTTTTTGAAAAAGAAAGGGAATGTCATTCTCAATGTGAGGAAATGAGTGTACATTTAGCATTATTGTCTACAAAAAATGGGCTTTATATGAAGTTAAATCGAGTCAACAATTTGAAGTTGGACTCTAAAATATATGGGCTTTAAGGCCAATCCTATAAAAATGCACCTACAAGAAGTTAGTCTTTCGGAGCTAGAGGTTACATTGGCCAATTAGATCTGGCTCATGGGCCAGCTATCGAAGCTTGGCTTTGCTCGGCCCATGTTCGTGATGAGCTTAGCCCAAGCCGAACGGAATAGCAAGTCTATGGAAATTACACCATTTTTATCTTGAGAAAATTACCTAAAACCCT
>CAIGRS010173777.1:0-18232 GCA_903798395.1 Fraxinus floribunda | reverse complement strand
AAATTATATATAAACTAAGCAAACGCGCATTGCACGTTGCTTACACCTAGTATATATATATATGAGATAATGAATGTTAAATCATTTATATTAAATGAATATAATTTAATTTCCAATTAAGTGAAACTTGATGCTAATTAGCTTATGTGGACGTAAATAATAAACTGCATCATTAAATTTGGAATTCTAATTAATTTTAATTAAATGAATGTGAATGTTAATTAATTGGGAATTAATAACATGGACATGCACGTGAATGTGAATGTAAAATTTTAACGAATATTAATTAAATGAATGTGAATATAAATTAATTGAGAATTAATTATATTATTTATTACAGTTTGAAATTAAATACATATTGAAAAACGAAAAATAAGATATTATTGAAATAATTGAATTGTAGTAGGGCTATAATCGTCCAAAAAACGATTCTCAAATATACTTTAATTTCCAAATAAGTGAATCTTGGTGCTAATTAGCATACATGTACATAAAAAATAAACTGCATCATTGAATTTGAAATTCTAATTAATATTAATAAAATGAATGTGAATGTTAATTAATTGAGAATTAATATTTGGGATAGGGACATGGACATGGACGTGAATGTTAATGTTAATTAATTATAATATTTAGTACATATTATAAATTAAATATTTATTGAAAAACGAAAAATAAGATATTATTAAAATAATTAAATTGTGGTAAGATTATAATCGCTAAAAAATGATTCTCACTTCACGTGATATTTAATATATTATAGATTAGAACCACACTTTTCTTTTGCCTATTCTTTCTTCTTGTACCCTATCATCTAAAGTAAGTAATCGAGATTAGTTTTACGACTTGTAACTATTAGTTCACCTTTTGAAACCCTAATCTAACTTGTAAAACATAACTCGTCTTTACACGAGATCCCAACATCACAAATTGAATTGGAATCTAAATAGACTTCGAAATGCATGGTCCTTTTGGAGAATCCAAATCTCGAATTTTACATGTTAAAAAGAGTATTAACATTTTCATATACCAAATTAAAAAGCTTGCTTGATTCTTGGAGAAATAGAAATATAGAGAGGGACGGATCCAGCACCTGTCTGGTAGCCCGTGCTAGATCCGTCAGGAGCTTTAGGTAAATCGCCTTCCGCCGAGAAGATTTTTTTTTAATTACGTGAATAAGTGGAAACAGGGAGGAAGAATCGGGGGTTAAATGGAGGGAGAGAGTGGTGGTGGTGAGCCACGTGAATAAGTGGAAACAGGAAGGAAGAATCGAGGATAAAATGGAGGGAGAGAGTGGTGACTGGTGAGCTTCCTTGAAGTTTCGGAGTTTTGAAGGAGTATTTATTGGAAGTCAAGCGGCGATTTTGTTTGGATTGATTTGGTTTATTGTAGAAAATGAAGCTTAAGACCCTTTTGTCTCTCATTATTTTATAATTCTTTTTTCTACATATTTATTTTATTTTCAATCACACATTTGCATAATAAAATATTCAACACGTAAATTCAAAACACAATCTCCAAAAATTCATTTTTCAAAACAATATTTTTCTAAAAAATGACACCAAACTTGGGCTAAAATGTTACTATATCCCTGTTTAGTGGGGACTAAAATTATATTTTTAACAAATTTTAATAAAAGTTGATGAAATATTTTTTTTGAAAAGTTATGGGTCACATATAATATGTGGTTAAAATTCATCTTTGACTTTGGTTTAGATTAAAATATAAATTTTAATCTGTATTAAACAAGGACTATATTTAGCGGCTGGTCAGTGACGTATTTAGAATATATCAATAAAAAACATTAATGAAAGTTTTGAATATTAATTATAAGTCTTGAATTTGATTTTATCTATGACATGAGGTTTGAACTAATCAATGTGTTAAAAGGGTATTTTCTGCTATGAATTTAATCATGAGTGACTTGCGCAACAAAATTGGAAATGATTGGTTGAATAACAATTAGACGATTTACGTGGATATATTTTTATAAAACTTGAGAATGAGGCAATATTGCAATGTTTTCAAAATATGAGACCACATAGGATGCAGTTGTCTAAGTTTACCGTTACAAAATAATGTTGTATTTTTTTTTTTAGTATTTTGAATTGTATTGAATTATATTTTCATATATGTATACTTTTTACGTTTTAGTACATTTACATATGTATTGAATTATATTTTCGTCTATTACGATCGTCATCGGTCAACAATCATCAGTCACCGGTCAACAGTCAAGGGTTTCGCCTTAGCTAAACTATAATGCTGGATTCGCCCCTGAATATAGAGACGAAAAAATTATTTCAAGTTACATAACCGAAAGGGGCCATTCTTTCAAAGACCAGAGCTTTAATTTTACGAATTTTGCTATATGTACAGATATGTTGATAGATACGTATCTGTAAAAAATCATCTGTACAAGTAGAATAATTGTTATTTTACATCAATTTTGCTCCTTGTATAGATGAAATCCCATCAGATCCGTTACAGGTTGGTTTATATATATTTTTTGCCTTTGTCCAATTAAAAACTGCCAACTGTATCTATAAATAATTGAATAATGTTTTAATCTATACATGTAGCACTGTCCATTTTACATTGAGTAGGGGCGGAGCCAGGGGACCTTGGGATCCCAAGCCCCAAAAACCAACCAAGTTTTCAAAATAAATAAATGAAATAAAATTATATTTGAAGTATATTTTGAAATGAAAATCTAATATAATTTATTCTTCTAGCTTTTTAACAAAAATGGGTTGTAGCCTAGTTGTAGAAGTCTCTTGTTTTGGCATTAGAGATTCGGGATTCGGTAAAATTTTTACCAACTTTTAACCGATCAAATTTTAATTTTAATCACATATTTCATGAGATTCACAATTTTTATTCACTTTTCAACCATATAATTTACCTACTTTTATCAAAATTAACTAAGGACTCGTTTAACAAGACTTCTACTTTTGCTTCTACATCTTATAGAAGAACTCTTCGAGAAGTTACCTTAAGCCAACTTCTATTAAAAACTCGTTTAGCCAAATAAATTATTTTCAAAATATTATTCAAATATGTTCAAAAATAATTCTTAGTTTCTAAGCAATTTTTGAATTTTCTAAAATTCTGCGATTTGGGCCCTAACACTTTTATCAAAAGCTTTGTTATTTTCTTTGTAAAATTGGTATAGTTAGTTCTTAGCCTTTAGCACCTTTGAAAAATTCATCCGCAAACCTTTAAAATTGGACTTTTCAATTTCCAACGTTTGCTTCTATTCCCATATTCCGATATTTTTGCATAATTCATTAACCTTAGCATTCTATTTCCTCACTTTAGATGTGCCAACTAATTAATGTATGGGTAAAGTTTAAAAAATATGTATTTTTATGTACGGTGAATCAAAAGTTGACTACCTTATATGTTCTTACTAAAGTATATAAACAAAATATGTAGTTTTCTTGTTTTCTTCGTCTTCCATTCTCTGTATTAACTATCGCTATGCCGCTGGCTGTCAATTTTACTGTAAATAAAAATTCTTACTCCGCTACTAATGTTGAATGGTACTCTAAATGAGCCCTCAAAGGCCTGATGAAAATAAACAAAATTTTGTTGTACATCTTCAAGCTGTCCTTTCTCTCACTCTCCCTTTCCTTTAGAGGCACCATATACTGTTTTGTATGATTTTTCTGTCACTGGACACGCTTTATACTAACGGGAGAAACACAATAACAAATATCCAAATATATTGGGGATTTTTACTTATTGTGCAAAATCAGTGGGCGACTATTAAATAGAGTAGAGTAAATGCACAACAAAAATTGTTTAAAGCACGACTTGTTACAAAACGATATTATCAAACTCAATTCAGGGGCAAAGCCAGAATTTTTCTTCGTGGGGTGCTGAATTACATAGCTGAGCATTTTTAAATCATTTACATTTTCCATTCAGTTGTATTAATTAGATGTAAATATATACGTGTATCGGAACAGGGGCGGACCCACGAAGGGCCCAGCCGGGGTGGCTGCCCCCACTGAAAAAAAAAATATTTTTTTTTGTATAGTTTTTTTAGCTTATTTTCTATCTCGAATGCAGCCAGTTTATCTCGAATGCAGCCAGGATTTGGTGAAACTCATGTTTTATATGTAATCTTTTTCTTTTTAATCTTGTTACATATTCTTCAATCTCATAGAGTTGGATGGTTAAATTTCCTTCCCACTTGAATACAGCTTGCCAGAAGGGCTTGGAGATGATTTGACAATTGAAATCCACGATTTGAAAGGAAAGTATTTTGGCTATACAACTTGCCAGAAGGGTTTGGAAATGATTTGACAATTGAAGTCCACGATTCGAAAGGAAAGTATTTTGGCCCCGTAGTAGTTCAGGTGACTAATATTGTTGAAGAATTGGTATGTTATGTAAATCTCATTTTGACTACCTGTGATTGCAAAAATTGTTGCATGGTCAGAGTGAATATATTTGTGGGTTTGATATAGGGTGAGAGACTTCGTTCATGGCCTATATAGCATGAACTAGTTGGGAAAATGCAACTAAATCTAAACTATTCAACCACTCCAAAAAAAAAATTCGAGGGCCCCGTAGGCCTCCGCCCCTTCAACTTTGGACCCCTCTACTTCGACGGGTTGGCTACGTCCCTAATCTCGCCCCCACTCAAAAATTATCTAGGTCCGTCCCTGTACCGGAATAATTCATTTCTGTGAGAATCAAATAACATAAATCCCCGCCATTTTGCTCTTCTTCTTCTTTCCAAAATTCTCTACGGTTTATCATGGTATCAGAGCAATAGAACTTCGCTGCAATGGCGAAGGATTCCAGTCTTCAAGTGGAGGTCAGAAATAAATCTGATCAAGTCAATTCATCTAGTGAGTCTTCAGCTGAAGATGTAGTCACTGAAGATGTAATTTCTCTCGTTAATCGGTTGATGAGCGGTCCAAGCAACCCATACTACCTTCATTATGGTGATAGTACAGGGATGCAACTCATTTCAATCGTGCTCACTGAAGATAATTACGCGACGTGGAGTTATGCGCCAACTATGGCACTCAGTGTCAAAACTAAAGAAAGATTCATTGATGGATCTATTATCAAACCTCCTCGAGATTATCTTTTTTATGGTGCTTGGAGGAGGTGTAATCATGTAGTTTCCTCTTGGATCATCAATTCAATTCCGAAAAAGCTCTATCCTAGTGTGATGCATATGGATTCTTCTAGGGAAATTTGGATCGAACTCGGGGATCGTTACAGTCAAGGCAATAGCCCTCATATCTATGAATTAAAGAAACACAATGCCTCAATTTCACAAGCAAACAGTTCAATTAACTCCTGCTTCAATCGTTCAAAGGACTTTGGAAAGAGTTGGACAATTATAAGTCAGGTGTTAATAATGCTGATTATAAATGTGAAGATCAGTTCATTCAATTTCTTCTAGGGCTAGATGAACACTTTTTCTGGTGTTAGAAGCCTGATCTTATTAATGGATCTATTACCTTCACTGAATAAGGTTTTTCCATTAATTTTACAAGATAAGAGGCCGAAGGAGGTTTCTAGTAAGAGACACCAAAACCTCGATATTGTAGCTTTTGCTAGCAAATTGGTGCAAAAATCCTTTGGTAATCAAAAACCTACTTAACTTAAGAAAAGAGAAAGGCCTATGTGCAGTTATTGTGGTATGTTAGGACATCTTAAAAGTAAGTGCTACAAGTTGATAGGATATCCCTCTTGGCCACAGACTCAGTAAGGGAAACACTCCAGTTGTTAATGCTGTTGGGCAGGCATCTCATGGTGATAATTCAGAGATAATGAATTCACTTTCACATATCACCATTACTCCGAGCCAATGTCAACAAATTTTGTCTATGTTGGAGCCACAGTTGCAAGGACAACTTTTATGGTCCAATCAACAGTCTTAAGATATATCATCATCCTCACCCTCAATACCTGATGCATGTGCTTTTTCAGGTAACCGTGTATTTTCAAATGATTCTACAATCACAGACAAATGGATCATAGATACAGGAGCTTCAGAACACATGGTGTGTTCTATTACACATTTGACCACTATGACTACTGTTAATGTTTCTGTGAGGCTGCCCAATGGTGATAGTATTGCAGTTACACATGTTGGCACAGTGAAGTTATCTACTTCTTTGGTTTTGTCCAATGTGCTAGTTGTACTATCATTTACTTTCAATTTGATCTCTGTTAGAAATTTAGCCCTTAAACATCATTGTCTCCTGGTATTCATACATAATTATTGCTTTGTACATGATCTTTTAACATGGAGGATGATTGGGGTAGGCAAACTTGAGAATGGATTGTATTTTTTCCAACAACCTGAGTATCGGATCAATGGCCAGTCTACACACAAATCCCATCAACTCACAACACGTTCCGATATTTCTTCAAATATCAACTTTGATATTTTTTTCAATACCAGCCATATTTCTATGTCCTCTTTTAAATGTAATAAAGCAAATTATGCTACTTGTAACTCTTTGACCAGTGTTAATCTTACCAGCAAAATTGATATTGGCATTGCCATTTAGGTCATGCTCCTATTTCAAAATTGTCACTCTTACATCATCTTGTTCTTACTATTAAGCTCAATAAACATCTACATTGTGTTGTTTGTTCTTTGACTAAGCAACACAGGCTACCTTTCCCGCATAGTGAGACAAAAGCTTCAAAAATATTTGACATCATTCACTGTGATATTTGAGAACGTATTCTGTTTCTTCCTTGGATGACTCTAAATATTTTCTCACCATTGTGGATGACTATAGTAGAATGATTTGGACATATCTTATGAAATAAAAAACTCAAACCAGACCTATTATTCAAGCATTTTTTCCCTTAATTCAGATATATTTTCAATGCACTTTCAAGGTTCTCGAGGCTGATAATGGTGTTGAATTTCACATGAATGACTTTTATAATTTCGAAGGCATCATTCACCAGGTTAGTTGTGTAGAGACACCACAGCAAAATTGTGCAGTCGAAAGAAAACATCAACATATTCTGAATGTTGCACAAGAAATTAAATTTCAAACCAATTTTGGGGTGATTGTATTCCCACTGCTACTCACCTTATCAATTGAACACCTACCTCAGTTCTTGTTGATAAATCCCTTTATAAAATGCTTTATCAAGCCAAACCATCTTACACTCATCTTAAGGTATTTGGGTGTCTCTGTTATGCCTCTACCTTAAGAAGAAATAGAACAAAGTTTGATCCCAAATCCACGCCTTGTATCTTCATTAGATATCATTATGGCATTAAGGTATACAAATTAAATAATCTTAAAACCCATTCCACTTTTATCTCAAGAGATGTCTTTTCCATGAAAACACATTTCATTTTTATCACCCTACTTTCCTCAATTCGTTGTCCAATCCTACTGTGTTTTCCCCATGTGATCCTGCTCTCTTTCCAGAACAACCACCTTCATATTCTAACATCTCATTTCCAACCTCAGAGTCTGTTCCCACAAATAATCATATTACTTTTTCTACTCATGATCATACCTTACTTGCCAGTCCCTCAAACAAAAAAATTATTTTGCTTTTTCTTCACCAGAAGTTCCTTTTTCACCACATCCCATACATACTCAAAAATCTAACAGACCTAAACGACCACCTTCATATCTCAAAGATTATCATTGTAGTCTGGTTTTTCAAGTGCTTGTCCTCCAATCAAATTTTGTGGTAAAAGTTTTTGTACCAAGTACACAATATCCTCTCTTAGACTACTTGGATTATAGAAAATTATCTCATGTACAGAGGTAGTACCCACTTGCTTTATCCACTATCTTTGAACCTCAATCTTATGTTGAAGCCTCCAAACATCAAGAAAACATGAAAACATGATTTAGGTCATGTATATAACCCTAAAACGTCCAGGAACAAAGGTTACGCCACTTTAGAGAAAAAAAAGTCATTGAAAAGCAAGGAAGAAGGCATAACCAAAGGATTCTTCACGCGAAGATTGAAAATTTCAAGATTTATATTCAAGTTTTGGGTTATGTCTTTTTCTAAACAATTTTCTTATTCTTTATTTTTATCCATGCTAGACTAAACTTTTATTATACTAGGAGAACGATGATCCTCGCTATGTGAATATTTAATTCCTTATTTTTTTGAAATTTTGACATTAAAACACGATTATTATATGTTGAATGATTTATATACACTTCAATATCTCCATAATTAAATGCATGTGAATATGTGAGTATGAGTGATCTATTTTATGCATTCGAAAGAAGAGAATTAAAACAACATGGTATAAATCATCGCAGGGTCTGATAGAGGATATAAATATACCGCTATACTTTACGTGAATCTCTAAGTGTTTACAAAACGTCATGCATTCTTGTATATTGCATTTGTCATAGAAATATAGTCAAATGGTATGCTAGAATAGGTTCAACTCTACTCGAAAGAGATTGTTAGTTCATGCATTCTCATATATTGCATTTGTCATAGAAATATAGTCAAATGGTATGCAAGAATAGGTTCAACTCAACTCGAAAGACATTATTGAATATGTTAGAAACATTGATTCTTCAATTAAATCGTCATGTTGTCAAATTGTGAAATAAGGGTTAAACATGAACTTATTTGGTGATTCGGGATCCTAGTACATTTTTCATACATTAATTTCTTCAAAATTTTGCATTCAATATCATTTTGCATTTATTTAATCACCTTAGTTTAAATTACATTTTAGTCATAGTTTAGCCATAAAATTTAAACAATCAACCATCTTGAGTTAAATAAATTCGATTAAGGTCTTGATAGTAGAAATCAAATCAAAGCAATCATCGTGGCACGATACTCGAACAAATTAATTGTCATCTTGTAAGGGATAAGGTGCAAGCATGAGAGGTGAAGATGTTACATATGGCTTCACAAGAGCAAGCGGTAGATTTACTAACAAAGTTTTTAAGGAGAGCCAGATTCAAATTGTTGTTATTCAAGCTAGGAGTATTGAACATACATTCCTCATCTTGAGGGGGAGTGTTGAACTACATAGCTGAGGATATTTAAGTCATTTTACATTTCCCATTCAGTTGTACTCGAACAATTCATTCCTATGAAAATCAAATAATAGAAATTCCCGCCAATCTTCTCTCTTTTTCTTTCCAGAATTCTCTGTAGTTTATCATGGGGCAAAAATTGAAGTAGCATAAAATCTTTCGATATATTTTTGCAATTGCTTACGTATATCCTCACTAGACTTCTTGCATTCCTTTAAAACTACAGAATAGTTTACCAATTCTAAATAACCAGTAAAACTTCGTAGAAAAAGAAAATTATGTTTCTTAAGTGGGTACATGTATAATCTATAGACTTTTTCTCTGGAAATTTTCATGAATTATAAAACAGAGTATAAAATGAAAGAGTACATATATCATCATTAGACTTCTTCTCTAGTAGATTTCATAAATCATCTACTTCAAGGCTTGCATTCCCTTAAATTTGCAGTTGCAAGCATGCCACCCATAAATGCAAGAAACAGGATTACCAGTGCAACAAAATCTACAATACGCAGGAAGTAAGTGTTTAGAGTGAAGATTAAATTTACAATTTTCCTCAATATACAATTGATCAAAAATGTAAAGGCAATAAATACAATTAGATGGGTAAAGAATGATCTAGAATGAACAGCTGTAGGTTAGTTCCTAAAATGGTGGATCTTGTCTAGAATCTTTTACAACTGGTTGAGTGCTAGCATTATAGTTGTAATCGTATCAGTGCAGCAAAATGATGAGCTGCTGATGCAATGCTCCAGTTAATAGATGAGTTGGCTGCTTCTCAGCTGATGTGGTGATGAAGATGCAAGGTGGCTAGGTATTTAATTCATACTTCCAGCTCCTTTGCAATGACCTTATCTCTAATGAAGTGCACATCTAGCTTTATGTGTTTTGTCCTAGCGTGATATGATGGGTTGGCTGCTAAGGCTCCTGCACTCATATTGTCACACCAAATGATTGGGACTTCAACTAAAGGTAATTCAAGTTCTTGGAACAATGACTGAACCCAAGCTATTTCTTATGTAGCAGAGGCAAGTGCCCTATATTCTGATTCAGTACTTGAACGAGCTACAACTTGTTGCTTCTTGGAAAACCAGCTTATCAAGTTATTCCCCAAATACACACAATACCCAGACCTTGATCTTTTATCATCAGTGTAGGACGCCCAATCCGCATCTGAATAACCATTCAGGGTGAGTTTATCACTTCTTTGAATCCAAAGTCCATGGTTCATTGTTCCTTTGAGGTACCTAATCACTTTCTTAAGTGCTTGCCAGTGAGATGAAGTTGGATTTTGCAAGAACTGACTCAACTTGTTCACAACAAAGGTAATGTTTAGCCTAGTATATTGAAGGTACCGTAAGCCTCCTACCGTACTCCTGTAAACTGTTGAGTTCTTCAGTAGTTCACCCTCAGTTCTTGATAATGACTTACCGCAGAAATAGGTGTAATTCAAGACTTTACATTTTGCAATTCAAATCTTTCAAGCAGGTCAGCAATGTATTTGGTTTTAGTCAGGTGAATTCCAAAATTATGCCATAGTACCTCAATTCCAAGGAAGTAATTTAGTATTCCCATGTCTTTCAATGCAAATTTTCTGTTCAAATTTACTATGAATTGCTCCAGCAGATCTCTATCATTATCTGTAATCATAATATCATCCACATAGATAAGTGCAAAGATTATTTGACTTTCGTTCTTGAAGTAAAACAGCGAGGTATGAGCAACTGATTGCTTCGATTTCCAGCTCTAGAAAAGTAGTTTTCAATTTCTAATTACAAGCTCTGGGTGCCTGCTTCAATCCATAGAGTGCTTTGTTTAGTTTGCAAACGTGATCAGGTTTAGATTCATCCATAAATCCCTCAGGCTGATTCATGAAGACAGATTCTTTAAGCTCTCCATTGAGAAAGGTATTGTTGATGTCGACTTGTCTGATCATCCACTCTTTTGTGACAGCCAAGGTGAGTATAATTCTAAGAGTTGACGGTTTGATCACAGAGCTAAAGGTCTCACTGAAATCTATACCAGGAGTTTGGTAGAACCTTTAACTACAAGCCTAGCTTTGAACCTTTGCACTGAGCCATCTGTGTTTTGTTTGAGTTTAAAGACCCATTTTTTGCCTACAATATTGTATTCTAGTGAAGGTGGTACAAGTTCCTAGGTTTTAGCTTTTGTCAAGGCACTGAACTCTTCTTCTATAGCCTTTTTCCAATCATCATTCAATAAGGCCTCAATCACATTCCTGGGTTCTGATCGATATTCTGTTAATTTACAAAGATAGACCTTTGGTTTAAATACTCTTGCTTTTGCTCTAGTGATCATAGGGTGTGCAGGCTAATTTTCTGTTCTATGTTGATGTACTTCTTCAATTATATTTTCACCTGACTATAGAGGGGCTTCATTTATCTGTGGCAAGTGTGATTCAAGCATTGCAGGTTCTGTTCCACTATTACCTTGGGAGTTACCATGTTGTGAATTGTCATGCTGAATGTCAATTGAATCAGAAGAAAAGTGATGTTCAGCTTGAGCAACCTCAGAGTGATTAGTATCAGCTGGACTTGAAGTAGGTGTTATTTGGTTTGACTCGGTTGGGAATTGGAAACAAGAAACTATGGTTTCTGACACCATTAGTTCTGATTGAGTTTTTGTAGGGGTTAAGGACTCAAAAGGAAATTCTAGTTCATTAAATATGACATGTCTTGAAATGTACAACATTCCAGTCGAACTTGACTTATAGCCTTTGTGAGATTCACTATAACTAATAAAGGTACACTTGGTGGAATGGAAACTAAATTTATGGTTTTGATAAGGCCCTAGGTAGGGATAGCATGAACAACCAAATACCTTTAATGTTTGGTAGTAAGGTTTTTTACTGTAAAGTATCTGGTAGGGTGATTTTCCTTTGAGAGTAGGTGTTGGTAATCTATTTATAAGGTATGTGGTAGTTTGAAATGCTTTCCACCAGTATCTTAAAGGTATTTTGGCTTGAGCTAGTAATGTAAGACTTGTCTCAGTCACATGCCTGTGTTTTCTCTCTACCATGCCGTTTTGAGCTGAAGTTTATGGACATGGGTGCCTAAATTTAATGCCTTCTTAGTTTAGGTACTTAGAGAAGACTCTATATTCACCACCCCAATCAACATGCAAAGTTTTATTTTCCATGAGTCTCTTGAATTGAATGAATACACTTAAAGCCTCACTTTTATGTTTTAATGGGTAAATCAACATATGTCAAGAAAAGATATGTAATACTTGAAGCCTGAGTTAGATGGAATAGGGGCTTGTCCCCAAATGTCTGTGAACACAAGATCTAATGGTCCTTTGGCGTGTGATGATGATGATAAGGGAAAAGGTAGCAAATGAGATTTTCCAAGTTGACAGGCATTGCAGAAAGATTTGATATCATTTTCTTTAATTTTGAGATTACGGATTTTGAGAACTTCAGTCATCACTTGATTAGAGGGATGACCAAGCCTCTTATGTCATACATCACTTGTGGAATTAAAAGACTCAAGACTAGAGACACTAGAGTATAGGCTACAAAATTTATTTGTGAGGACCGACTCTTGAGTGGAACTCTTGGTGGTTTGATGAGAAAAGTCCAGCTAGTATAATCCTTCTTTAAACTTCCCTTGCATGATCACCTCCTTCGTTAACTTGTCCTTGACAAAATAACAATCAGGGTGAAACTCCATAAAGACATCATTATCTGAGGTTAGTTTAGAGACACTTATGAGGTTTTTCAAAATTTTCGGTACATGAAGAAATTTGTCTAAGATCATAACTTTATCATTCAAAACTGGAATGTGAGTGATGCCAAAATGGGAAATATGCAACTTACTTCCATCTCCTACCACGACTTTCTCCTTACCAGAATACTCATTGACTGTGGTGAGGTTCCCTTTGTCTGAGGTTATGTGATTGCTGGCTCCAGTATCTGCGTACCATGCTGGGTCATTAACTAGGCTGGGAGAAGCAATCAGTGCTGCAGGTGTTATAACTGGCTCTCTGGTTTGGTGGCACTCCATTATACCTATCATCATATCTAAAGTTGTAAATATTAACTTTATGGCCAATTTTTCCACAAACTTGGCAGATTGGTCTATCACCACCACCATAGAGGTTGCATGCTCTGTTTCTTCCTCGTCTTCCACCTTCCATCTTTGTTGTTGCTAAAATTGGTAAATCTTCCTCCAGAGCTAGGCCTATAGGACCTGAAGCTCTGATGATTTGATCCAGACCTTTGGGAAAAGTTGACTGAGGTCTGATTGATATTGATTTCAGCCATGTCATTTCTCAAAGAGCTGAGGTGTTCTAGCCTGCTTTCATAAGTCATCACTCATCAGCATTGATTAAAGCTCTCACCAAGATATATAGTCTCTGCTATTTATATGAGCAACAATAGGAGTGTAATCATCATCCAAGCCTGCCAGAACCTGAGTGACTAAGTCTGAATGAGTCACAGTTTTCCAGCAATCTCTAGATTGTCTGCAAGTTGCTTCACTTTGTTAATGTATTGATCAATATTCATTGTACCTTTCCTTGACTTCTGCAATTCACCAGTGAGAAGAATAACTCTAGACCGATTTTGCACTCCATAGCTTTCTTCAATGATTGTCCAAAGCTCCCTTGAGTTTGTAGCACCCATAACCCTTATTGCAATGTCTGGAGTCATTGAGGTATATAGCCAATCCAAAAGCAACTGATATGTTGACATCCATTGGCTATATTCTGGGTTTTTTATCATCTCAATGGTTGCACCTGCTTCATCATTTACCTGACTTCCAATAAATTACTGAGGACACAGCTTTGTCCCTAGAATGTAACCCTCAAGGTTGTGGCCTCGTATGATTGGTAGTATCATTTTTTTCCACAGCAAAAAATTGTTCTTGTCCAACTTGAGAGAAACATTTTGAGTGAGATTTACACAAAAAGGCGAGGTGTTGTTACTTCCCAATTGTGAAGTGGCAGTGCTACTAGACATTGAGGCAGGTGCATGAATAGGATTGGCAATCTGAGGAGTGCTACTGGCGTTTGCCATTGCTGAGGCGCTGATACCAAGTAAGTGTTTAGAGTGAAGATTAAATTTACATTTTCCCTCAATATACAATTGATCAAAAACGTGAAGGTAATAAATACAATGAGATGTGTAAAGAATGATCTAGAATGAACAGCTATAGGTTGGTTCCTAAAATGGTGGATCTTTTATAGATGAGTTGGCTGCTTCTCAGCTGATGTGGTGATGAAGATGCAAGGTGTCTAGGTAGTTAATTCAGTTAACACATGATGGTGGCATGGTGCGCAGCTTCAGCATGGTGATATTCAGGCAAATTCTGCATCATGTACAGAGCAAGTACAAATGAGATATAGAGGGAATTGTAAATCAGACGAAGCATGCCATATAGATTTTCGGCTTCAAGGAATCCCATAGGCGTCTCGAACAATTTGAGACGCCTTTTCGAGAAAAATAACAAAAGAAACTAATTAAGTAAACACTAAAGCAAATCCCGTTGGTGATCGCCAACATGATGACTGTTGGTGATTCTGATTGAAATATTCAGATAAAATTATTCATTGTCATTGGTGATCACAGACACCTTCCTGAGCAATTATCTACGGTAATGTTTTCAGTTATGTTGCTAGATGGCTAAGCTTTAGTGACTGACTAAAAGTCGGTGGTTACTGTCGATAGTATTAATATTTGCGATTCTAATTAAAATCAATATATATTGGACTTGATGAAATTATCGATAATGATATCGTTATTATCACTTACACACCTTCTTCACCAATTTCCGACGACAGTGTCATCAATGATATTGTCGAGAATAATCGATGGTGTTTGAACCATTAATGGGAAGTCATCGGTGTAACTAACATATTCTATTCTTGCTATGTTTCATTTATACAAGATAATATGACATATAAGTTATATAATACAACCTACTTATAAATTAATTTTTAAATCTTATTTTGTTTGTGATAGAATTTACTGTTTGTATTTAATTATTTTATTTAATACATTAGGTTTTTTAAAATACTTTTATTTTAATATTACTTATAACTAAAAGACTTTTTTGTAATCTTTAATTTTTTTCAATATTATTGATTACCAACAAATTTTCATAAGATAAAAAGAAAGTGTTCGGGTCGAGTCTGATAACTATGCTTTAGGCCCTTAGGCTACGTCTAACTTGTCTAATGCTTGAGTTGGTTTCAAAAATTCCAAAATAACCAGCATTGGAATTTTGGAGCCATAATCGGGTAATGCAATGTACACAAATATTTGCACCGTGAAATATGCTTTCTGGAACAGTACGAGGTGGATGCGAGTTGCAGCTTCACCGTGAAATATGCTTTCTGGAACAGTATGAGGTGGATGCGAGTTGCAGCTTCCCTTCGCTAGCATTCAAGAATTTGGTTTGGGATCCACCATATTTGTTTCGAAATGGAAGTGGTTTTATAAGTGAAGATGTTGATGGGAATGGAAGTGAGTTTTAAAGTTTTGTTCAAAAATATAAATATAATTTCAAGCTAACTACTTGGCATTGATTTCTACCAATTTGTGTGGAAGAAATTACGGATGTTAAAGTGGGAGAAAATTTTGATCCCCAACTTTTACAAGAACAGTGTAGTTATAGGTTAAATCGATATTGAATCTAACTTGGAGGAAGAAGTTGAACAAATATCATTAATAAGTTTCAACATTTTAGGTTAAAGAGAAATGATTTAGCCCATTTGGTTTGAATAAAAATTAGATTTTTAGTAAATTTTGATAAAAATCGATAAAAAAACGTGGTTGAAAAGTAATGAATCTCATGAAATATGTAATTGGAAATGAGTCTAAAAAATGAATTTTAAAAAATGGAGATCAAACATGATTTCATTGTTATGTTGAGCTTAGTGCGGAAAAATAAATACGAGACTTTCTATCTTCTATTATCTCCTCGACCCTTTGAACCTAGAAAGTTTTGCACAAATGACACAAAATATGACATGTTAACAATGTACATCTCCATTAGTAGGTGTAAAAAGTCAACGTTGTATGTAAGGAGAGGATGAAAGTTGAAAAAGGGAAGTTTCTTCCATTTTTCCATTAGCTCAGCCACAGTAACCAACGTGATGGGCTTAGAGATGGCAAAAAAACTCGCTCCGTCTCGTCCCGACGGGGTCCCATCCTGAATAGGGGGAAAAAAAATCCGCCCCGATGGGTTGGCGGGGCGGGGGGGCGGGGATTGCCGCCCCGCCATGGGTCGCTGGGTGGAGCAGGGCGAGGGTGCCCCGTCCCGCGAAGTTAAATAAAAAAAAATTGAACATTGTTTTTTTTAATTTTGGACATTGTTTGTTTTCATTGCTTGATTTTTATATTGATGTAATTATTTTAAGTATTGTTTACTTTGGATTATAAAATTTTGAATTTGTATTTAATTGAAAATTTTTTATTTTTAAAAAATAAAAAAAATACAAACGGGGCAAGAAACGGGGCCCCATCCCGCCTAAGGTGGGCCGGGCGCAGGACAGGATGGGACGGGGGATTGGCGGGGCGGGACGAGGGTGCCCCATCCCGAACCCGTCCCGTTGCCATCACTAGATGGGTTGCTGATTGAAAAAGTCTACCGCCACCGAAAAGTGGTCCAAAAAGTTAATTAAAGGGGCCATGGCATGCCAGCCAACATGGTCAGTTGGTGGATGGGGTTGTCTTGTGATAAGAAAATATAGATTTTAACTTCACCTAATTTCTTTTAAAATTTTTATTTTTAAAAAATAAAAAATAAAAAAAAATACAAACGGGGCCCGTCCCGCCTAAGGTGGGCAGGGCGCAGGACGGGATGGGACGGGGGATTGGCGGGGCGTGGCGAGGGTGCCCCATCCCGAACCCGTCCCGTTGCCATCACTAGATGGGCTGCTGATTGAAAAAGTCCACCGCCACCGAAAAGTGGTCCAAAAAGTTAATTAAAGGGGCCATGGCATGCCAGCCAACATGGTCAGTTGGTGGATGGGGTTGTCTTGTGATAAGAAAATATAGATTTTAACTTCACCTAATTTCTTTCATTCTATCACTTGGTTCCCTCAACCACGGTGGGTAATTATATATTATAATTTGCTCATTTTCTTCAATTGCCAAGTGATTAACCTAAGAAATTGAATTGGCTGAGACATATAAAGTTAATTAAGAAGTTCTCTAAGTGCATTTTAATTAAAACCATTTTTAATTCAAATGAATAATCTAAGAAAAATGAAACGCTAGTTTAATGCATTTAGCGCACTTTAGGTACGTCGCATAGGATTAAGGAGGATAGGTTTAGGAGGAATTGTATTAAGGTGGATTATGGTTTATTGTTTTAGGATAAAGCTCGATGTACATCCAAAGTGAGATCCCCCTATTTGGAGGGGCAGCGATGTAATTTTTAAATTCAAAATCAATGGTGCAAATAAAGCCACGTAGTAAAGCGTCTATTATGATGTCAAAAATAATGTACATGTAACATGATTGATTGTTTTAATACAACATTTAGTATTACATTGTATTAGAAAAATGGTCATTAGCACAAAATGTTCCTATCTTCAACTATTATTGTACAAAACGTTCATACCTTTCATTTTTTGATATTTTCATCATTAATAACACCTTTGTTGTGCAAAAGGTCATTTTAATCAATTTTTATCCAATTTTTCATTTAGGTGAAGAGTATTTTTTTGTCTTAAATTTTTTTTTCCTGTTTCTTCTCCATTTGAACCCATTTTTTCCTCAGTTTAAACCTTTAAAAAAATAATCATTTAACTAGTGGATTCAAGTCATTTCATAATAATTGGAGATAAAAGAAAATGTTTATTTTGGCAACAACTGCAGAGCTATAATGGTTTCGGCCAAGTCCATCGCTGCCTTCACTGCTAAACCTTCCAAAACTACTACCACTATCAAAACCAATTTACGCATGTGTCAACGAAGGAGGTACTCAAATTACTTCTTATATGTATTGGAGGTAGATGTGTCAATCCAGGTGGTCCGAACCGGGTCGACCGCCAACATATGAGCCCAGTAACGATTTGCATGAAAAAAAGCCCGCCCGCTACGGGTTCAGGGCTGGTTTCTGGTCGACCCACAATTTTGGACTGCAATCTAGGCCCACCCGTTGACCCATCCAGATCAAGTCCATGCGGGTCACGGGTTGCAGTTTGTTCCGGTTTGGCCCGTA
>CAIGRS010173668.1:0-14330 GCA_903798395.1 Fraxinus floribunda | reverse complement strand
AGTGTAGGTCAACCAAGTGGGCAATCAATTCGGGCAAAGTAGCTTAATTCTTTATCCTTAATCAAATGAATCTACATAAATAAAAAAGTACTCTTCCTTATTTTCAATTATTATTCCTTATTTTTTTTATTACTGTTCCATTATTTTTATACCGTATATTCGCGTTCTCGTATACACCCCTCTCTTCGAAGATTTGTGAATAAGGGTGTGTTTGAGCCACATTATTTTGGAAGAATGTATTCTGAAATAATAAATTGATGGAGATTATGTGGTTGAAAAAGAAGAAAAATTATTAATGTCAACTTTTTCGAATAATGAAAATTAGGTTACACTTATCTCCGTCAATTTAATTAAGATAATAATTGACTTGGAACATTAAAATTGACAGAAGCCCAACGCGTATGTCCACATCACAATTCACACAATAGTGTGGTTGGATTTTCGTCATCCTTCAAATTTGCGTTTAAAAGAGTGAAACAAATTTTCAATTCATATATTTTTTAATGAATATTTTTGAAAGAATACGTGATTTGATTATTGTACGACGTTGACATACGCATCACCCTTTCATTAATTTTAGGGAACAATTATGCTTGATGTGCATTATAGTGTACATCAAGCTCCTTACTTCGTCACATGTCGACTTAATATTTGACAAAATTTTTTTAAAAAATTTTCTACTTGTACATCAAAAGATATACAGAATGGTGAACACCCTCCTCACATGCGGATAAGACCCACTTGTATAAAAAGTTATTTTTATTTAGGTGAATCGTACACCCATGTGAGGGGGTACACCCATGTGAGGGGGTGTACACCCTTATATATATTCTAATGTACCACTAGCAAAACTCAATTTTTTTCACCAATCAAATCTTGTCAACATGATGATGTCAAACATGATGTAGAAATGTGAGGTACACGTGATTTTATCCTTTAAGAAAAGGGTTATGCTACAAGTATAACCCTTTTATACTTGTGGAGATAATTATATACTCATTCTTAATAATTATATACTCTTTCTTGACATAGTTGTTGACATTTGTGTGTGTTCTCAAGTGCTGATTGGGTAAAAAAACTCTCAAAAATTTAAATTATTTAAAGATGTGTTGTTACGTGATACAATGTAAAAAATGATATATAAAATAATGTACATCTAACATGATTGTAAATTTTAAAGTCCGCATACATTACATTAGTTAAAGTGATGTCAATAGATGAAATCAATAGATTTTTAAGTAAATCAAAGTTTGGTGATTGGTAATGAATTTTAACCCTTATTTGTTATATATTCCTTAAAACTTATTTTTTTAAAAATTTATTTTTAATCATACATTCTCTCAATAAAATAATATTGATAGTGGACTCGTACCATTTTTCTACATTTTAGCTATAAATTCTGGAAAAAAAAAATCAATTTTAACAAAAAAATATTTCCAAAAAAATTACCTCAAACATGAAAAGTGAAGAAACTAATGGAGGAGGAACTATATTGCTTGCAGTGTGGTGCCCACGCAGACCATTTCAAAACCAAATCAATTAGACACCATTACCCTCTAGAATTTCATTCAAAGTTCGAACCTTTAGCCTAATGACAAGGATAAAGTGGACATTTTACACGAAAACTTCTGGCCCGATAGCCCCGTAACGGAGTTGGTGACACGAATATTTGACCAACTTAAACCAAACCACACGCCATTGCTGATGAAAATTTTGCTCTGAAATTCTGCTAAATTTTCGAAAATTTGAATATTTTCAAAGGCCCAGTTGTTGAAAATGCATGATTTTTGCTTTACAATCCCATATGGGCTGATTCTGGCGTGCGGTGGGATCATTGGATATGCGAAGAAAGGCAGCACAGCCTCACTCGCCGGAGGACTTGGCACCGGATTCTTGCTTATACTCGCCGGTTATCTCAGCCTCCAAGCTTTCCACAAACGCAAAAACTCCTATTTGGCCTTGATTATTGAAACTGGTACTGCTTATTTTCTTGAAGCATACTTATATGGAAATTATTAATATAGCATTTGGGTAATTTTTCGGTGATTGTTTGATGTCTTTTGGAGAATCATGAATTTTTCCGTATACGCTTAAATTATGTGGTTTGGATCTAATTGTAGCAACTATAAATTATAATTAAGAAATTAAGAAGACAACTATAAAATTTTGTGTGGATCTGGAAAAAAATGAATATGGTTTCTGCTAGTATTTAAAAAATAAAATGGTTTGATGTCTTCTTGCTATTTATGCAACTGAAATAGCTCACTCTCTCATCTAGATTCTGTGCTTGGTAATATTGGTTGACTGGCTTTTTAACTCGCTTATCTCTGTGAATTTTGGGTTATCGTTGCACAATGAAAAATAAATTTATAGAACATCAAGAGCATATTTTATGGCAATGTTTAGTGCTGGATGTAGATTTCACACTAAATTTTATGAAAATTGACACTGAATCTGAAAACTCAAAAAGAGTAGTGTTGCTTCTCATGTCCAACTATTCAAGAAACGAATCTCTCTTTGCATCACAGCTTTTTCTTATCCACAGTTAAAAGAAGAATCAAAATGGGGGAAGCTCTTCAATTTCCAAGTCTCTGGAGTAATTTATGGCCTGTTTGATGTATATTTTTTGAGAATAGATTTTGTGAAAAGTGATTTTTTTGGAAACTGTGGCTAAAAAAATTGTACCAAACAAGGCTTAATGTCTGATTTGTATCTACTTCTGATCTTGTGAATTTTACATTGTCTTAAACAGTTTGTGCTGCCATACTGACTTGGGTCATGGCACAGCGTTATATGCAAACTTCAAAGATAATGCCTGCTGGCATTGTTGCTGGGATCAGGTAACTGAAAATGATAAACTATCCCCTTTGCATCTGGTCTTTTGTGTTCAAACTTGCATTGTAGAGTTTTGGAGTTGGTGCACTCATTCCTTTTGTTATCTCTCATAATTCATATTGCATAACTTGACGTGTTTAATTTTTTACATACCAAATATCATAGCCGTAGTTTCCTTATTATAGCAAGGCGTAAGTTACTTTTCAAAAAATGAAAAGTGCAATAGAGAAAGTTCACAAAGCTTGCAAATTATGACATCTAGATATCACTTCTTAATATTAGAATTTATGTTCTATTTGAGATGTAATAATATTAATACAGAAGCTAGCTTGCATTTCCTTTAAACAGAAAAACCTTTCGGAAATCCTTCAAGAGTTAAATATTTTTGTAGGACAAATGAAGATTTTTATTTTTTAGGGGAAGATTTGGTGCGGACGTGATTTTACCTATTCCAAATTCATAATTACTCTTACTAAAAAAATCTAAATAACTCTAGGACTTTTCCGTTCACCTTGAGGGATATTGAAGATCAATAGATGATTGATCATGCTGATCTGTTAGTAAACATATTTCTATAAATTGTAATTAAGCTTAGCCGAAAGGACATGTAATTAAATTAAGCTTAGGAAACTTAAATGTTAAATCTGAAACTTGATAGCATGAAGAAAATGACTAAAATCGACAAGTTCCTGATTGCAAATTGTTGAATTGGTTGAAGAAGTCCATCTTCTGTTGTGGTTTCGATTTTGTTTGAGAATGTTGTGTAAGAAGGTAAAGAGCTTTGTTTTTTAGCTGCATCCCATACTCTGTTTCATGTTGAATGCCCCGTAGTTTATTCAGATTGGTTTGCTTACTATCTAATGTTGTCTGCAGCGTCCTCATGACCATATTCTATCTGTACAAGATTGTGACTGGTGGCAACCATTTCCCGCCCAAGACTGAGTAATGGCACGTACCATCTCTTCCTACACTGATTCTATACTGTTATTTACTGAGAAACAATTACCCAAAACCATGGATTTGTCGATATTGCTGGCTAGGCTTCTTCTTGTGTTCTCTGAGTAGAGTGATTGTATTAATCAAAGAATGTTAGTATTTCCTCGACTGTTAATCCAACTGTTTTCACTACTTCATTGATGCATCAGTATTTTCATTCCCATTGTGATTGTGAAAGGAATTCGTATTCTGTCATACAGAGCTTACATTCCCTTGTTTGAGAAAGTCGAAAAACATGCAGAATTCAAAGGATTTTTAATTGTGCAATATGTGTAATAATGTATATTGTTTTCTCTAGGGTTGTCCGTGGATCGGTTCGATTCGGTTATGCTCGGTTCCAAAATTTTTGGGTATTTAATAAATGGACCCGTCGGGTCCAAATATAATTATGGAACCGTTTGGGTTCGATTCGGTTCGGTTTGGTTCCATGCCATAATTAAATTTTTTAACATTTACAATAACACTACATAAATATAACTAATGACATTTCATTCGTAACTTTTACAAAGTAACGTAGTCCAATTCAAAAATATATAAATAATTAGTTGTCGAATAACATTAATTCAATACATACAAATACCAAAAGTAGATATTATATAATATTAAAATATTGGTGATCCATATTAAAAAATTGATGTCCAAGGCTTAAAATTATGAAATGATTTGATTTAATTAATTAATTTGTTAATTTATTTAGAAAAAAATAAAATAATTTAATTAATTCAATAAATAAAATAAAAAAATTATTTAGTTTCAGTTCTAATTCGGTTCTTCGGTTCTTGGTCTAAACCCGACCCATACCCATCGATTCTCGATTCGGGTACCCGTTCAGATATTTAACTTGTGAAGAACCGCTTGATTCGGTTCAATTTGATTTGGAACTTTTGAACACCCTTAGTTTCCTCCCCCATCAATCATTTTCTTATAATGTTCGATGTTTTTGAATGTTAAGCCAATACTAGTTGAGATAAGAAAAAACTCAATACGGCAAGGAAATAATAACTTGACAATTAACCTTTTTATGTTCTTTTTCCAAATTAAAAAGATCAATGCTTGTTTCTTTTTAATTTTTTTTTTTTCATTTTTCTTATCTTTGGAGTCATCAGTTCTGAATTTGAATAGATGAAAAAAAATAAAAAATGCTAATCTAATAATATAAGAACAGTCCAGACTATTACGAATAACACGAGAGTTAATGTTAGGAATATAACAACAAATAGATAATTGTTCAAAAGCAATTTTGAACAACAAAATTGCAGCAACTTTCTAAAAGTCGAAACAATTTCTCAATGCCTATTTAACTCAAATCTCCAGAGAAATGCTCTCTGTTAGTATGTAATTAAAACTACACCACATGTATGGCTATATCAGTTTGATCCCTGTATCTAACTGCGCTGTTTAGAACAAAAAAGTCACAGTAAGTTAACAGAGGGAGAAATCTCGGTCGCCCCATTGTCTAATGAATTTCTTTTGATTCGAAAGCTCTATGTTCTAAACTATGCTGATATTCCTGTAGCTTCCTTTGGTATCAAAAATATGAAACAGACCGGTATGAAGATGCAGAAAAACTGGATAATGATTCCTAAGAGAAGGTTGTCGAAAGAACCCGAGGAGATATTCAGAATTGAAGCCAGTCCTGCACCTACAAACGATCCAAGTGTTGATCCTAAGTTGTTTATAGACATAAAGAGTGCAAATAAAGTTCCTTCAATCCCAGGTGGACAAAGCTGCCCTGATAAGATGAGGAAAGGCATGAACCTGTGATGAAATAGAGAATTGGATGAGTTTATTAACTGCAAGTTTTCAAGATTCATCGTAGGGTTATTTATACTCAATGGCCCAAAACAAACCAATAGATACATATAGATAGACAAGCAAGGGAGAATGCATAAATTCTCGATCCAGGGTGTAATGATCTACTGCGAATAAAAACGACTTCTAACGAATGTGGAGTACATACTTAAATTGATTGATGCCATCTGCAAGAGCTGAACCAAAAAGCACCATAACCTTGTCTGATATGCCTAAAGAAATATTTGATCTAGACACCAAAACTACATCCAGAAGAATCAATATAGACAACCCAATATGAGTGCACCTGCGAAAAATACAAAGATATCGAATGAAAAACAATTCCAATAATCGTCTCTTCGTTCAACTTTAAGAAAACAAATAAAAGATATGGATACAAGATCAACTTACAAGAGAATCCTTCTCAGTTTCATCTTCTGCAAGAACCGGTTATAAATAAAGGTTCCAATCATGAGGCCTAACCACCCAATAACACGTGTTGTGCCCAAGAAGGATGCTTCCAGGTTCAAAACTTCAGTCTGGTAATAGAACATGACAGTTGATAGGTTTGGAAAAGTCACTTGTGCTAGGAAAAACCAAGCCATTGGTCTAGATTTCCCAAGAGAGTATGAGAAACAAAAATAATCATTAGCATGATAAATTAACCCACAAGAATAGAAGGATAATTATAACATAACAATTCAATATGGGAAAGTAACCTGGGTTCGAGTCATATTGGCAGATAGGGGGAATAAAGATGAATTTTCTTTTTAAAAAAGTACGATGCATACTTAAGTCAATCTCAGCACTTCACTACACCCAAGCTTTAGACTTATTGCTATTGAAGGAGTAGCATTGTCATCAGTTGCTTAACTAAATTATCTTCATCACTATATTTGTAACCTTTTCTCTATAGACTACAACATTGACTAATTCACAGTGACGGTCTAAGGGTGGCTCTACTTGTCTGATGTTTACCTCAAAAATCCAGATAATCTCTTTAATGAAGCATTATTTATTTGCGTTCATATAGTGATTACAGAAATAAACACTCATTCACATTCATGCACATTGATTTAGTATATTTCCAATGTAAAACAATAAAAGTGAGACAAAATCACTAAGTATGAACCAGCTAAATTAGAAAGAATTACCTTATAATGATTGGCTGCCGAAAAGCCCTAAACAATGTAAAAGTGGCTAGTTTCAGAGAATGAAACCATCGTGTTGCCAAGGATCCATCTTTTTTAGATACCTGGGATTTACTCATGGTAACTGGTCCATTTTTTGTACTTTTCTGGCTCTTCTTTCGCTTCGAAACACTGTTGGACTTCTCAGCAGAAAGATTGTCTTTGCGAAAAGAACTACCATTCATTGATTGGGAACCTCCATTCGAAGTAGAATGTTCGAGAAAATCTTTCCTGTTTACAGAACTCTCCTCCACTAAACAACATGAAAATAGCTGGATGGTCGGTAATGCTGAAAAAAGTAAAAATATTTTGTTTATCGGTAAATTAGTTAGTGCATATCCTCCAAGCAAACTCCCACAGATTCCTCCCAAAGCCATTGTCATCCAAGATATGGACTGAAGATCACCAGCAAATGAGGCCCTGTTCATGTATACTTGTAAGAACTTAATTCACGTTCTATAAGCGGATAAAATGAAAAACATATAGAGATATAGAGCTTCAAATAACAAAGGATCATGTACAAGCTAAGAAGCACAATAGCGGACAGGTTGACACTTGATTACTTAAAAAAGTAGGACACAAACGCTTCAATTTTAATTCTTTAAATAAGTAAATATATATATTTTTACACATTTTTTGTTTTGGTTTTTGTTGGTAAATTCTTTTAAATCGGATTAGTAGCTATTTAGTATTATTGAAATAGCTTTCAGTTGAACTATATATTAATAATGCTAGAGAAAGAAAAATACATATTAGTAGATGTAAGAAAAAAAAAATATCATGAAGTTCGTGTTGGAAACATTTCTTGGAGAAGTATCAGTGTTTGACATGACATATGTCGGAAATGAACACGCCACAACCCTAGAAGTTCCACGCTTCATAAAGTACAAGAATGTTGAGCAAACTGAATTACGTTTTGATGTAGGATATATTGAGAAATATTCAACAAAAGAGAAGAAGCAATCAGCAGCAGAAGAGCAAAAGAAGAAGAAAGCAGAGGACGAAGCTAGAAGAAGAAAAAGAAGAATCAGGGGAAAGGGGAGAAAACGTTGGTCGCAGCCAATCTAAATTTCATCAATTCATCAACTGAGTCTATTACAATGCAAAAACCATATAAATAGTAAAACCTAACCCTAAAAATAAATCTCGATGGATGTCCGCATCACAAGTACACCAACAGTAGATACAAACATAGATACAACTTTTATCATTTGGTTGGTGCATTGGGGGCTGATCAATGTGTAAAATTAATTTAATGCAAAGTCACAGATGATGATAAAGCTCAGCATTTTGTAGCTATGACAATCAGCCCCACTATGGCTTTGCAAAATTGCACTTGATGATTGAGATCAGCGTACTTAACCGAAAGTTCAAAATTATAAGACCAATCAATCAAATCAAGATTTCACAAATAAATTTCCAGGATTAAAAAAGACAATCTAGTTTATTTGTTTGGAGTGCAAAGTTCAAGCTGCGATCATTAGCCTGAAACTGTTAGCTTTTGCATCAAATCAACACTTCAATCTTTGCTGCAAAAACATTTTATGATCCCTGGTCAAGCTTTTATGTCTATACAGGAATACTGAACCTACAGGTGCACATTAACCACTTCTGTATCGTACAGATTCGGATTGTTCAACTCTAGTCTGACTTCAAAAGGAATTTAACTTGCAGTTGGTGATCAATTGACAAGACTTTACCCCTTGGTCGATTACAAGCAGCAAACTAATCTGTAAAATTAGTCTAAAGGCTAATTTTCGGCCCAATGGCCGAAACATACATGTTCACAAATTATGTAAGTAGCAAATTAAAATCTTACCTAACTTTGACCAATTTCCTACCATATCTTCTGTTTCACAATTTACAAAGATAAACAATTTAGCATCTTAAACATAAATAATGGAAAATAACAATAACATCAGAGAGAGAGAGAGCATGTATTTAATAATGGAAACGTACCGTTCAGATCTTACTGCCTCAGCTATCATGGCATCAATTACAACATCAGCCATTGCAGAGCCCAGATTTTGCACTGTTAGAAGAATCAAGAGGGGCACACTCAAACTCCTCAAGGATATGCTCATGCTTAAAATGAGCCATGGGAAAAGAGAAAGCAGTGTGGCTAGTACTAAGTAAGGTATCCTTTTTCTTCCTCGAATTGGTATGCAATCGGATAATATTCTGCAAAAATTCACATCATACTTAAGGATGACTCGAAAGAAAAAAGGACCAATTTTTGAACTGAAGTTTCACAGTAGAAACAATAATATAATAAATAGCCCTAAGAGTTGCAGTTATTCAGCTCCCTTTTAACACGCAAAAAGATAACGTCTTCTTATAGCCTCTTGTTCTGACAAAGAAAGGCGTACTGTCTACTAAAAAAAGGTCATTGACCTGATTGGACATAATTCTATAGGTTATTTTTGTGTAAACCATTGATCTTTCAGTCACATGATTTTTATTGCAGAAAACAAGGTTTCATATTAGGGGGACCGTGTGATGTCGCTAAAAGTTGATGACTCCCATGAAATGTGGAGCGATTAAGTGAATAAAAGTTGTGGTTTCAATGAAATATGTGGTAAAAAATGAAGATTGACTAGGTTTTTAGCAAACAAAAGCTTTACCAATCAAACACTAGATACTATAATTATTCTTCGCATTGAAGAGTAATTTGACATTTTTCTGTGAAATAATTACTTTATGACATAAAAACTTTAAATATTAGCTAACTTTCATGCTAAGCCATATATTGGTCATTTGGCCCAACCCCCTCTTCCTTTTCCCCCCACCAGATGAAGTAGCATATATTAAACTTAAAAAAAAATCATATCAAGTTTAGGGGGATCTGCTGAAGCAGTAACTAAAGAACTCTCTGGACACAGCATAGGAGACTTTCTTAAGGAGGAACCAATGAGAGCCTGTATCTTTAACTTGAGCTAGTATTACATGAGAAGTGCAGCTAGGTAGCCTATATGGCTGTACGTTTGAATCAGGCTAGTGTTACATAAGAAGCACAGTTGGATAGACTATATCTAAATCAAGCTTGTATTTCACGAGAAGCACAGCTAGATCCATACCCATATAATGGTTTAATACTCCATGGAAAAAATGCTATTGAGGTCACAAATTGAGATGCTGAGGGTGATAACTTTAGATTGTCTTTTAACTGATATGAGACAGCAGTCCATACGAATGACCTGAAACCCTGCTACCATAGAATCATGGAGAAATAAGTGTTGAGAGTTAGAATTCACAACATATAACTTCATTTATCTTAAGAATGCAACAGGTAACCATCATTAGTCGTCAGATCTTCAAAAGGTGTTCAAAATGATAAAAAAATCATCAATCCATCTTATACTATTGAGCAAACCATTAATTTCAATTTTCTGCACCCAGAAGCTAACTAATTTGCAAAAACAAATATTTTTTTTTTATGCTAAATAGACTGTAACGAATAGAGGGTTATCGAGAAAAAGACAGTGTTAGTATTTACTAAATGAACCTCACATTCAGCAAGCAGTAAACATTTTATACAATACTCTCGAGACAATGCCGAAGGAAGTTAGTTGCCTAATAGGAGTAAAATACCCACCACCATTTTCTTGGAAGTTTGCTCCAATACAAGAATATAAAACACCTACATATCATGAATTACCGATGTCATGGTGACCTATCCATCATGTCTTGGGTAGGTTACCACCAATCACTAAATCAATAACCAAAAGTTTGCCAGTGAATATCTTGCAAACCGGAAGCTTTGAAGGTATCCATTTCACATAGGTTAACCTTAGAATTAGAAAAGCATTTTATCGGCCCCACATTTTCCCTCTGTCGAGGTTAACCCATAAAACAATTTTAGCTCCTTGATTTGATCAAAACTGCTACATCTCAAATTTACTACAGTAATATACTTTCTCATGCTGTTTTATTCTAACAAGTCTCTGGACTCTGCTCGACCGACTGACATATCCATATTCAGTTCTAGTATGGTATATGTTACATGGATCCTATACTTCCAGCCTGCTTTGTTAAGTCATTCAATGAGTATTGTTAATGCCAAATTTCACCTTTCATGAAGAAAAATGTATTTCTTGATTGAAAAGCACAGAGAATTTTGAAGAAAAAAACATAGCAATCATGACCATAATGCTTATCAATATCTATGACCAGATATAGTCTCCCTCTTTTTAAAAAACAATAAATTCTATCTGAAAGATGCCTTCTTGTACTCATAGGTAATTTCCACGGCATGTAATCTATGGAGTGAGAAATGCATTTAAGATGACTTATTTTAGACAACATTTTCCCGAATTGTAGTGTATGCGAGGAAATTATCTTCAAAACTAGCACCATCATGAGTAGCCATTATAATCATGCTACAAGAATAAGGTTTATACATGTAGGATACAGAAAGCATCAGGAGACAGACTGCTGGCAGCTAAAACAGCATTTCCATACATTTTTCCATTATTATTCCTTTATTTCATTGCTATAAAGAACTGGTAACAAGTGTAAATTAAAATCTTATTCCTGCCTTATGCAGAAATGGAGCAAATTTACCATATTGGATGCAATTCAAGTGGAGTTGCCTTAAAAATCTTGAAGCATAAGATCCTCAAACTGGAAAATTGTCAAAGATGATAGTTTCGGAAATTCTAATCAGAATAAATTTATAAAACAACAGGTTCGGGGAAATTTTAAATAACTCTGAACAAAATTAGAGATTTTAAACGTGTTGTAGAAAAATAGAAAACTAAGAAAATAACAAACCCAGAACACCTAAAACAAGAAATCAATAGATCAATAAATCATAAGCGCATAAAAAATATTCCATCACTTCACATTAAACAATTTCCAAGATATAAAAACCCCATCAAGAAGTAATGCAAAAGAAAAATTAATATAGAACTTAATCAGGCGAATGACGAGAACCTGGGTAAAGTAAATCAAGCAAACGAGCCATAGAAACGAGGCCCCAAAAGCGATCTGTATCTGCTTTAACCAATGTATCATTTTTCTTTTCGTTTTGGTGATTTTGCTCAGCGCCCTGCAACCCTGATTATCCTTCGGAAAATTTGAATTGAGGCGTCAATTTTCTTCTTTCGTTTCTTCGATCGTCGTAGATATACAAATAATGAAGAAAACGAAAGGAGAAGATTATGGGAGATATTACATCCGATTTTTTGCGTAAAAAATTTGCATTCTTTTTCTTTGAATTCTCCCTCTCCCGTTTATCCCCAAATTGACCGTTCAGACTCCAATTTCCTTTTTCTATTTTTTCCGGGAGTCGGTTTTTATATCCACAGTTTAAAGATTAAACCCCAATGTTGGTGGCCCCACCTGCTTTGTTGGTGAAGAAAGTAAATCGCAGGTTACGCCTTCAAGAATACAGAGTGGAAGATTGCTTGTACACTTGTACTTATCCAAGGCTAAATTCATATTTCAGGATTCGAATTTTTGACGTAGCAGCCTTAAGCAAAATTAGAGATTTTCTACCTTCTCCTTTTACTACTTGGAGATGTGCGCTGTGGGCTTATATCCACAGTTTACATCCACCTTTAAAAGGAATTGCATGTCATGGTGTGTTTTAGGCCATGTTGTTTTGGAATAATGAATTCTAAAATAATAGATCGATGGAGAATATGTGGTTGAAAAAGAAGAAAATGTTATTGATGTGATGAAAAATATTATTTTATTCAAAAATGTGTGGTTGAAAATGAGTAAAATAATAAAAATGAAAATTTTAATGTGTACCAAACAGGAACTTAGTCTGACAAATGCTCTATAAGTGAAAATAATATTTCACCCTTCGTTACGAGAGAATTGTAACTCCTGAAAATAAATATTAATTATTATACATGCACGTAAATAGTGAAATGCATACTTAAATATGCGTAATAGAATTACAATTAAATACATAAACAACAATAAATGACAAATATGATACATAAATTAACTTGAATATTAATTTATTCAGAATTAATATCAATGAATATATACATGGTGATAATGAATGTTAAATCATTTATACAAAACAAATATAATTTAATTTTCAATTAAGTGAAATTTGATGCTAATTAGCATTGTGGACGCGAATCAACTGTATTCTTTAATATGAAATTATAATTATAATTAATATTAATTTAATGAATGTAAATATTAATAAATTGAGAATTAATAGCAGGAACGTGAAAATTATAATTAATATTAATTCAATGAATGTGAATATTAATTATAGAATATATGAATGAATTAATATTATAGAATATATGAATGAATAAGGATTTTGTAGTATTTATTATAGTTTGTAAATTAAATAATTATTGAAAAATAAAAATAAGGTATTATTGAAATAATTGAATTGTAGTGGGACTATAATAGTAAAAAAAAAATTCTCACTTGATGTGATATTTAATATATTATAAATAATTATATTATATTTTTAATCTTATGTAAATTTACCTAAATAGAAATATATAAAAATTAAATAAAAATATATCGTTTTAAATTCATCAACTTATATTTATTTTCATTAATTTTTTTTGAAATATTCTTTTAAATTTTGTGTTTAACTAAAACTCTAATAATCATAAAAGGTAATAAGCACATAACTTTCTCACCTTTTATTGTTATTGTGAAAACGTCATTACATTTCATTTTTTGGCATTTTCACCATTATTTTCACCTTTCATTGCCTATATGGTTCTTTTAATCCATTTTCTCAATTTAAAATTGTGAAATCACGAAAATACACTTCTCTTAAATAAAACAATAAGAAAAAAATAATAATAATTGCAATTATAGTCCCAATTTTTTTAAAAAAAAGTGTAAACGAGTCCCAAATAAATTATTCAAAAAGCAATTAACACACAATGTTCCTACATTTTACAATTATGGGAGAAAACGTTCATACCTTTTATTTTTATTTTTATTTTGCATTTTCTCCCTTAATTACAAATTTGATTGCGCAAACCATCATTTCTATTTATTTTCATTTAATTACTCAATAAAGAACTGTGAAATCATACCTGCATATTTTTTTAAAAAAAATTTAAGATTTTTTAATTTCTAATTTATTAATAATTTATTTGGGGCTCGTTTTCACTTTTTTTAAAAAAAAATATATTAAGATAATGACTTTAATTAATTCTTTAGCTTTTTTATTTAAATATGAGGGTATATTCATAATTTTCACTGCTCTTTATTGAGAAATTGGATGAAAATAGATAATAGCATGATTCGTGCAATCAAATATCTATAATCTATCTAAATATCACATGAGATGAGAATCATTTTTTAGACCATTATAACCCTATTATAGACCATTATAGCCCTACTATCTATTAATTCTCATGCATGTATAATAATAATTAACATTTATTTGTACTTTTAGTATACGTACGAGGTCAATTAACTAAAGTGTTCCATTTTACTGCTGGTTGCTGAAATCAAATCCAAAGGGCACCTTGGACCCTTCGTCTTCTTCTCCGCTCTCCAGAAAACCCCACAAAGAGA
>CAIGRS010173637.1:0-14581 GCA_903798395.1 Fraxinus floribunda | reverse complement strand
TGTAGATAGAATTTGAGCGATGATAATCCCTTGCAGCGGAGCTGAGTGGATAAGCTAACTGGTGAAGATTTTTTTTTGAGTAGAAGTTTCTGGACTCAAGAAGACCACTCCCAAAACTTTGGAAAAAAGAAATCTCTCCACGACTGACAAGCGCACTTCCCTATCGTATTTCTTTGTTGTTAATCCTCTCACAAATCACGACCCTTAGGATGCACTCCATACTTTGAGAATGATGAGGTGGGAGATACAAAGAGGAAAAATAACCGCTGGAGCAGTTGGACGTGGCAGCTTCTGAATTCTCGTGACATTCACTGGTAATGGGTAGATGCAACTCTGACAAAGGCTCCAAGGATTAGAGAGAAGGATCAGTAGTGGCTTATGTATTTCGTGTATATCCGAATACGCTTCGTTATTAAAGCTCACCCCAGCCATTCCTAAAAAAAGGAGAAGAAAGAAGAGAAAATCAGTATAAAAAAAGGGATTAACGAGCAGTGAGTCTTTTAAACTCCTTGTTGTCTAAGTCACGAGCTTCCCAAGTATATGGATAATCTCAAACACAAAGTGTCTTGGACGGTTAAAGGAACGGTCCTTGGTCCCAAATACTAAGTGCCTTGGACGGTCGAATGAAGGTCTTTGGTCCAAAACACTAAGTACCTTGGATGGTTGAAGGAAGGTCCTTGGTCCTAAACATAATGTGCCTTGGTCCCAAACACTAAGTGTCTTGGACGGTCGAAGGAATGTCCTAGGTCCCAAACAATAAGTGTCTTGGACAGTCCCAAACAATAGTAGTCTTTGGTCTTTAATACACATGAAAAGGTTGGCAATTTTGAGTATTTTTCTGAACCTGTGAAATAACTGTAACATAAAATTTTACTCTACACCAAGAAAGTCTCAAACCTGCAAATTTTTGACTTATTCCAAAAGTCGAATATCTGAAAATAAAAACGAAGAATGTTAGTTCCAATCTAAAAAATAATACTGTTCATGTGAATAGTGTACGATATTATACACGTGAACAATGTCGTACACTATTCACGTAAAAAAAAGGAAAAAAAAAACAAACAAACAAAAACAAAACAAAACAAAAGGGAAAGAAACTAATCTTGGGCAAAATCCAAAAAGACACAAGTCAAAAAAGAAAATAAATAAATAATTAATTAATTAATAAAACCAAACCAAAACCATATATTGGTTTTGGTTTCTGTAGTCGGCAGAAGCCAAAACCAATATTGGTTTTGTTTGGTTTTGGTTTCTGCCATGCATGAACCAAGTAAAAAAAATGGAGAGAGAGAAACCGGCCAAACCTAGAAAATAATAATAATAATAATAATAAGATTTTGTTTCCACCTTTTTGCAAATTTGACCTCTTGATCTCTAAACATAATAACTTGTTCATATAAATAGTTAAATATCGGGTTTCACTTGAGTCCAACTTACCATAAAACATAAAAAGTTTGTTAAAAAAATCAAGTAAATCAAGAATTGTGTAAAACAAATAAAGAATCGAACAACGATTACGTGAAAAAAAAAATCGAAAATTAAGATTTGCTACTTTATTTATTTCATAATAAATTAATTATAAATAATGGATTGTGTCAATTTAGGCCCATAAAATTCTAAAAGCCCACCCTATTTTTTTTTTAAAAAAAAAATCCACAATGATTCAATTATAATCAATTTAATTGAATTAATTGAGTGGTTACCAAAATTGGCCACGAATTTCTCCTGTAAATAGGGTCAAATGTTCATTGCAAAAGAAAATCACGAAGTGTTGAAGAAATCTTCCTAACCCAAGTCCGGTCAGCACGAAGAAGATCGAAATCTTCTTCAAATCAAGCAAATCTAGGAAGATCAAAATCTCCTTCAAATTAAGCAAATCCAAAAAGATCAAAATCTTCATCAATCAAATCAAGATCAAGTCCAAGTTTTCGAAATAAAAATCCAAGCCCCAAAGCTCAAGCGGCGAACAAGTGAAGCTCTCGACAAATCTCGAAGCCTAGGATTCAAGCAACGTGACTCCTCGTCTTCAAAAATTCCAATCATTAATTAGAAGGTTTTGCATTTTTGCAATTACAAGAAGATTCCTATCTATTTGTATTTTTTCAAAATACAATTTGTAATGATTTCTGTATTTTAAATACGCGAAATTTGTCGTACACATAGTAAATTCCAGTTTGGTGAAAATATCCCCGAGTCCAAAATCATTAGAAAAAGTTATGGATCCCTTCAAATCTATGAACTCACCGTTTCTCAATCTAAGAAGGTTAAATTCATAGCCATGAACACTGTTAGGGAAGAAGAGAGCGAGTCAACTAATGTTGAAACCCTTAGAGACGACGAAATAGATTATTTCGTTAAAAAATTCCAAAATGTGATGAGGAATAAGAGAAAGCCTCAAGAACGGAAAAATGAAGTCCCTAATAAATTTCTGAAAGATAAATGTGAGAAGAATAACTCTATGACTGCTAATAAGAAAACCTAATCAGTAAGATAACATGCGTGTCAGGATTTTGGTCATTATAGAAATGAATGTCCTAATTTGTAAAAGAGTTCGAATAAAGAAAGACGTAAGGTATTAGCAGTGACCTTAAGCGATAATGAATCAGATTCGAGTGCTCAGAGTGATACCTCTGGTGGTGAGAATGAACAAAATTTTAGGGCCTTCACATCTATAACTATGATAGAGTCCGATAAGGAAAATGATGAACATAGTGAGAAATTCGAGGAAGAATCTGAGGATGAGACTGATATTCATGAATCTTTTTGTGAATTATTTGAGGAGAGTTTTAAAATAAAGAAGGTCAATAAAGTTGTGCTGAAAAGGTAAAAGAACTTGAGAGAGAGAGAGACTCATAGGCGACCTTCAGGACTCTACCAAAAATTTGAATTAGTTGAAGCTTGTTAATGAGAATTTGGAAGCCAAAGTTAAATCCTTAACAAGTGATCCTGAAAAATCTAATACTCAACTTAATTCTTTCGTGAGTGGTACTCAGAAACTCGACAATCTGTTAGGGATAAACAGGCCTGCTGAAAATAGGCATGGTTTGGGTTACGTTCAAAATGGTAATACTACTACTAGTGCATCCAATACCACGTTCGTCCCTGCCACTAACAAAGCTTGAAATATTGTTAATCCTAAACCAAAGGGCAAGAATGTTTTAGGATCGAGACCCACTAGACAATGTGGGGTCAATCGTCCTACATATCTGCAACAACCTCCAAGCAGTTTTGAACCTAAGTTTATTCCCACCGTCACCCTTGTGGTGCACTGGGACACACAAAACCTAGGTGTCGTAAACTCATAATTATTTTTTACAATTATTTTTACAATACTCATGATAACTTATGTTTGGTTACCTTGTAACATTTAGCCTCTTTTTTGGCTTCATTTTCTCAAAAATGCATTTTTTAAAACTCATTTTTAATCATATATTCTTCTATAAAATAATATTATACGTAAATTAAAATACACATATTTTTTAACCACTCATTCTATAGAAAAATTATTATTTCAAAATATATTGTTACACTCATTTTAATGGAGTCCAAACAAGGTATCAATCAAAAAAATGATGGGCCTTTACAAAATTTGTAACATCACATTTTTCTTTCTCGTAATTATCATGATTATTTAAATTAAGGGTAAATAGCACAAAACATCCATACTTTTTAATGTCATTATACAAAACGTCCATATCTTTCATTTTTTTTGGCATTTCATCTCTACCTTCCACCTTTCATTGTACAAAAGGTCATTTTCAACAATTTTTCAAATAAAATGACGATTTTACCCTCATATTCAAATGAAACAAAAAGAAAAGAAAAGAAAAAAATAAAAATAATTGCTACCATACTCCTAATATTTTAAAAAAGTCAAACTAATCCTAAATAAATTAGAAAAAAAAAAAATCATTTCTCCATCTCCATCCCCAATCATAGTGAAGGTTGAAGTAGTAGTTTCCAAGGAAATCGTCAAGCCATTTTCTCCAACTCCTGACTTGCTTCGAAAATACCAGCTTTCATATATTGATCAAACAGCCCCTCATCTTTTATGCCTTATATTTTTTTCTATCCCTCAGATGGAAGAATCAGCAACTGGGAAAGATCAAACCGGATGAAAAAGTCGCTACCAGAGGCCTTGACACGATTTTATCCTCTGGTAGGAAAGATGGTAGACCGTCTCTATGTGGATTGCAATGATGCTGGAGTTTAGTTTTTCCAGGCTAAAGTAGACGAAAAGCTGTCCGAAATTCTTTCAAATCCAATCCTTGGTGAATTCAACAAATTTCTTCCTCATGACTCGAATGATTTTAGAGATTTTTGCACGACTGTTCAAGTCAACTTCCTAAATTGTGGTGGAATGGCTGTTGGTTTTATGGTTTCTCACAAGAAGGGGCAACCATATTTCGAAGATGGAGAAATGAATTTTTTTTTTTAAATTTATTTAGGATTCGTTTGTACTTTTTTAAAAATATTAGGAGTATGGTTGTAATTAATTTTTTATTTTTTATTTTATTTTCTTTTTGTTCCATTTGAATATGAAGGTAAAATCGTCATTTTATTTGGAAATTTGTTGAAAAGGACATTTTGCGCAATGAAAGGTAGAAGGTAGGGGAGAAAATGCCAAAAAATGAAATGTAAGGACGTTTTGCACAATGACATTAAAAGGTATGGACGTTTTGTGCTATTTAATTATATTTTTCGTAACTAATTGTATTTCCTTTTGCTTTATTGTGGAGATAATCAAATGGCAAATATCATAAAACTTGAGTTTGTTGCACTTAACATATATGGTAAAGACTATTTGTCATGGGTACTTGATAATGATATCCATCTTATCTCAAAATGTTTGGGAGAGAAAATAAAACAAGGAAAATAAATTTTATTAATATTCAAGAAAAATATTAATTTATCGCTCTAGAAGAGCATACCATTCGATGTTTCAATATTCTCAAAAAATATCATACTAGTGTTTCTAAAAAAGCGTAGATCTTGAAATACTAATAAAATTTAAGATAGATTATCAAGCTATTTGCTTAGTAGATAGTGTAAATATGCACACAATTCATTAGGATAAAAATACTTGTTAAATAATATTAATACGATATCAGATGTATGTAATATTTGAAGATGCACTCTATTCTAACAAATCCAAAAAAGATTTGCTTATTTTTAAAGATATCCGCTGCAATGAATATCACATTGAGATAATGCAAGAAAATAATGTTGAATATTAACTTCTTTTGTATCTGGCCAGAAGTAGATAAAAGAAAAACTTCATACACTCCCATCTGTCATGTCTTATACATCTATGAAAATGCTCGAATCAAATATTATTACAAACCAGAAGTTCGTTGATCTAAATAATTTTATACTTTGGCATGATCGACTTTGACATCCAGGAGCTATATTAATGCGTCGAAAAGTAAACAACTCACATGAACATCGTTTAAAGGACCAATATATTTTTTTTACCTAATGATTATCCATGAATAGCTTGTTTGTAAGACAAGTTAGTCATTAGACCTTCGGCTACAAAGGTTAATGTCGAATCTCCAATTTTTTTAGAAAGAATTCATGAGATATATGTTGACCAATACACCCACCATGTGAACCATTTCGTTATTTTATGATATGAATTGATTTTTCTATTAGATGGTCACTTGTTTGCCTATTTTCCACTAGAAATGTAGCTTTTGCTAGACTACTTGCTCAAATCATAAATTTACAAGCGCAATTTCTCAATTACTCAATCGAGACTATTAATTTTGACAATGCTGGTGAATTTAAGCGTTCGATGATTATTACATGTCAATTGGGATTATTGTTAAACATTCGGTTGCGTCATGTCCATACACAAAATAGTTTAGCGGAGTTATTTATTGAACGTCTACAACTTATTGCTAGACCATTGCTTATGAAACAAAACTCCCAACTTCTGTTTGAGGTCATGTCATATTAAATGCTGCGTCATTGGTTNTTAGCGGAGTTATTTATTGAACGTCTACAACTTATTGCTAGACCATTGCTTATGAAACAAAACTCCCAACTTCTGTTTGAGGTCATGTCATATTAAATGCTGCGTCATTGGTTCGTATTAGACCAACTGCATATTATCAATATTTACATTTGCGATTGACATTTGGTCATGAACTTAATATTTCTTACCTACGGGTTTTTAGTTGTGTTGTTCAAGTCCATATCTCACCCCCACAACGGACTAAAATGGGTCCCCATCGAAGACTTGAGGATTTGTGTGAGTTTTGATTCTCATCTATTATTAGGTATATTGATCCTTTAACGGGTGATTTATTTACTATACATTTTGCAAATTGTCATTTTGATGAAATAAGTTTTCCAACTTTGGGAGTGGAAAAACTATATCCTGATAAATAAGGTAAAATTTCTTGAAATGAAACACATCTATCTCACTTTGTTCCTCGCAGCAATCAATATGAGCAAGAGGTTAGAAAAATCATTCATTTGTAAAGCGGTACAAATCAATTGCTAAATGTATTTGTTGACACAAGAAAATTGAGAAAGTCATATATATCAGCAGAAAATATTTCAGCAAAAAATGATGTCTCTGTAAGACAATTTGTTGTAGCAAATGAATCTCAAATACTCAAGAAGTGTGGTCGGTCAGTTAGTTCAAAAGACTCTGTACCTAGAAAAAGAAAAGTACAAGAGGAAAACCAACCAAAAACTTCAAAAGAAGTAACATTAAAAAAGATTGATCAATCAAATATTGAAAATATGGTTCCTGAAGAGCCTTAAGTGCCCGAAAATAATGGGATTTAAATAAATTATATGTTATCTCATAAATTATGGGAAAAAATAATATCATTATAGACAATATTTTCGCCTTTAACATGACTGTTGATATTATGCAAAATGAGGATCATGAACCACAATTTGTTAAAAATTGTCAAAATAGAATTAATTAGCCAAAGAAGAAAGAAACCATATGGACAGAATTTAATTCTTTAGAGAAACAAAAAGTGTTTGAACATGTAGTTTGAATACCTGAAAATGTAATCCATGTGGGATACAATGAGTTTATGTACGAAAGAGAAATGAAAATAATGAAATTACAAGATACAAAGTCCGAGTCGTAGCTCAATTTGTTGAAGGAAGGTTATAAAAATGAAGATATTTACACATGTGTTTTCATAAAGAAAACAAATATTGAATTTACAATTATGGCAGTTTATGTTGATAATTTAAATTTAATTAAAAATTCTAAAAATCTCAACAAAATTGCAAATTATTTGAAAAATGAATTTGAGATGAAAAATTTGGAAAAACTCAATTTTTGTCTCGGGTTGCAAATTGAATATTTCCCAGAAGATGGTTTGTTTATCAATCTACATATACATAAAAAGTCTTAAAACACTTTTATATGGATAATAAACATCAATTGACATCACATATAGTTATTCGATTACTTGATGTGAAAAATGATCATTTTTGTACACTTGAAGATGGAGAAAATATTTTTGGTCATGAAGTATCATATCTTAGTGCAATTGGAGTATTAGCTTATCTTGCAAACTGTACTCAACCTGACATAACTTTTTCTGTAATTCTCCCTGCAAGATATAGCTCTACACCAACACGAAGGCATTGGAATTGTGTTAAACATATTTTTCGTTACCAAAGGGTACTATTGATTTGAGATTAATTTATTCTCAAAAGTCGGGACCTGCTTTAGTGTGATAAGCAGATGTAGGTTATCTCTCTGACCCACATAAAGCTAAATCACAAACAGGATATGTGTTTACACGTGGAGGAACAACTATATCATAGAGATCTGTGAAGCAATCATTGACAGCAACATCCTCCAATCATTATGAAATTATTGCAATCCTAAAGTTAAATCACAAACAGGATACGTATTTACACGTGAATGAACAACTATATCATTGAGATCTGCGATGCAATCCTTGACGGCAACATTCTCAAATCATTATGAAATTATTGCAATACATGAAGTATGTCAAGAATGTATATAGTTGAGGAACATTACCCATCCTATCCAAGTATCATGCGGAATAATTTTAACAAAAGATAGTCCAACAATTTTGTATGAAGACAATGTTGCTTGTATTGTATAACTCAATGGATGTTATATCAAAGGTGACTAGACGAAGCATATTTCTCCAAAATTCTTTCATAAACACGAGCTTTAGAAAAATGGCAACATCAACATTCAACAAATTCACCCAATTGACAATGTGACTAATTTATTTACAAAAGCACTACCAGCATCTACATTCAAGAAATTGGTTCACAAGATTGGAATGCGTCGACATAGATTTTCATTGATCAACATCAGAGAGAGTAGATGTACTCTTTTTCCTTCGTTTAGGTTTTATCCCAGAGGGTTTTCCTGGTAAGGTTTTAATGAGACAGCATTTATATTTAATACTCCAATATAATTGTATTCTTTTTCCTTCGTTTTTTCCTTCGTTTAGGTTTTATCCCAATAGGTTTTCTTAGTAAGATTTTAATGAGGCAACTTTTATTTTTAAGACTCCAAAATAACTGTACTCTTTTTCCTTCGTTTGATTTTTCTGTCCTATTGAATTTTTATCAAGCAAGGTTTTAAGGAGGCAGATATTTTGTAATGTATCATTCAAGAGGAAATGTTGTAAATGGTAAATTTATTGACGAATGACAATTGTACCCTTGCAACTCTAGAAATTATTACAATTGTATCTATAATCCTGCCATATAAATATAGAGTTTTGGTTCTCATTATAATATACAACTAGCCTATTGGCTTTTTTTTTTTCTTTTTCTTTAATCTCTTTTCTTTTTCTCTCTTTTCACAACATTTTGTTAAATTTATAATATTGTTATATGATATTTTTATTACACTTTATGCTTATAATTAGACTTCCAATCTAAACTTGTTATGGAAATCAATCATTTTTTTTTTATAGTAGGTAGATTGATTATAATTAAGCTAATTGACACCGATTTCGTATTGAAATTTGGTCGATGGAATCAAATGAGATGTTTTTAATGGTTTGTTGACACAAAATGGGTAAATTAATGGGGTCAAGTAATGTCTTCCTATAATCTATCAAAATAGCATAATTATTATCATACAACATTAAAGCTCTAAAAGTAAATAAATAAATTAAGACCTAATTCTACTCTTTCATTAAGAAATAAAAATAACCAATTATCCCTCTCAAGCTAAACAAGTTCAATCCCAAAAGGCTCATGCCCTTCATTTGTATTTGCTATACCTACTAAATTTTGATTTTGAGAGCATGTTGTATTTTATTATTATTTCTTTAAGGACAATATGTCAATATTCTTCTAAAATATTGAAAATTATAATTTATGCCCTTCATGAGCAATCACATATTATTATAATAATAAAAGGATTTACTCTTCAAGAGTAATAATATAATTTACATTAAATCATATTTAATTAAGCTCTTCGGGAAAGTAAAATCTAACTAAAATATTTGTCCATAATAGTGTGCTACTTCATGAGCACAAAAAAAGTATTATTTAGAAATATCAACTCTCCAGGAACATATTTTCTAGTAGAATATTACTATTTATAGAGTTGTACTTTTTCGGGAGAAATAATGAGATATATTATCAATTTAAATTCATAATAGAATATCTAAAAATATTTAATTAAGTTAAAAAATTAATTAACAAACTTGCAAAATAAATCATCATTATGTAGTGAATATAACGTAATTATTTGTAAAAAATATAAGAGTAGAATAACTATGCATATAACAGGAATTGAAAATTTTCACAACTAATTAATGTAATCATTAGCGCATATAACATGTAGAAAAATTACTCAATTAATATTTTGACGTAAATTCTCATATTATATGAAACAGTAACTAAACTATAAAGGAATGAATTAATATGAATTAAAGGCATGGAGGTAAATTAAATTGCTTCATGAATTAAAGGCATGAATTGATTAAGTGGGTATGTGGTGAAGATTAAAATTAGATTTTTAGTAGATTGTGATAGAATTTTTTGAAATGTGTGGCAGAAAAGTTGTGGGACCCATGAAAGATATGGTTAATATTGATTGTTTGACTTTGACTTAAATTAAAATTTAATTTTAATCCAAAACAAACATGGCCTAAATAAAAGCACGAATTAAGATTCTACAAATCAAAGGCAATTAGATTGTGATAGAATTTTTTGAAATGTGTGGCAGAAAAGTTGTGGGACTCATGAAAGATATGGTTAATATTGATTGTTTGACTTTGACTTAAATTAAAATTTAATTTTAATCCAAAACAAACATGGCCTAAATAAAAGCACGAATTAAGATTCTACAAATAAAAGGCAAAGAAGAATAAGAAACAATCTTGTTTTGATGTATATCTAAAAAAAAAAATCACACATCACCAAATTAATTTTGGCGCACGTGATTGATAATTATGCTTTAAAAAAACTATTACCTTAACCATATTTTGAAAAATTAAGTTTTCGTGCTGAAAATGTATTGTGAAAAGAGAGAAAAAAAAAGTGTGAATAAAAGTCAATAGTTTTGTGTGTATTATAATGAGAACCGAAGCCTTATATTTGTAGGGCATGATTAAGAATATAATGGTAGTAATTTTTAGGGCTGCAGGAGTACAACTATCATTTACTAATAAACTTATCATTTACAACAATATTTTATTTTTAACCTTCAAATAATCAACACGTCTTGTCTTTGATAACGATTTAGGTCCAAAATATCATAAGCATGAAAAACAAATATTTTGTCAAACTTTTATAAATCGAATTTTCTTTTTCATAATTTTTAACCACACATTCTTTAAAAATCACTATTTAAAAATGCTTTTTTTTTTTCCTCTCAAAATGGGGCTCAAACAAAAGCTTATTATTTTTTGGATGGAAACCAGATGGACAAGATGCACAAATTAATGGAAGATTGATAGCAAGAATTTAACTAAAAGGTCAAAGATTGGGAGGGACTAAAATAGCCTATTTAACCTTTTATTTATATCTATAATCAACCTACAGAGTTTAAAAGGAGCTTTTTAGCTCCTTTTTTTTGGCCAGACAGTATAATTTCAGACATGCAATCCAAGACATCTTCTTATTTAGCAAACCTATTGCAGTTTTGCATAGACAACAAAATCCGCAAGGCTAGAAAAATCTTGCATGCCTACGTTCTTCGCACCAACCAGTTTTCGAACACTTTCCTGGTTAATCGGCTGATCGAGCTCTATTCAAAATGTGGGCACCCAACTTCCGCGCACCTCCTGTTCGACCAAATGTCCGCAAGAAACATATACACTTACCACGCAGTATTAGACGCGTATTGCAAATCAAATGACATAGACAATGCGTATGAAGTGTTTGCTCGAATGCCCGAGAGGAATAGTGTAACGTGGAATTTAATAATTACCGCGTTATCACATAATGGTTTTGAAAAGAAAGCTTTGGAGAATTTTTATTTGATGAGGATGGGTGGTTTTGTGCCAACACGTTTTACGTTGGCAAGTGTTTTAAGCGCTTGTGGGGGTGTGAGTGATGTGGAGTGTGGGAAGGAGTGTCATGGTGTTGCTATCAAACTCGGGCTTGAGGGGAATTTTTTTGTGGGCAATGCTTTGCTGGGAATGTATGCCAAATGCGGATTTGTTTGGGAAGCGGTTGAGATTTTTAAGGGCTTGCCAGAGCATAATGAGGTGACATTTACCGCTATGATGAAGGGGCTAATGGAAACTGACCGCATCCACGAAGCATTTGACATGTTTAAGTTTATGCATAGAGTAGGAATCAGTATTGATTCTGTGTCACTGTCAAGTGTTTTAGGTGTTTGTGCTAAAAGTAGTTTTGAAGATTTTGTTGTAGTTAATGATAATGATGGGAATTGGTATAATGTGCATGGGAATCAAATACATGGTCTTGTTATTAAACTCGGATTTCAAAGAGATCTGCAATTAAATAATTCACTTCTAGATATGTATGCCAAACATGGAGACATGGAGTGTGCTGAAATTTTATTCGATAATATGTCTGAAGTCAGTGTTGTTTCATGGAATGTTATGATAGGTGGGTTTGGCCAGAAATACAATAAGGAAAGAGCATTGGAGTACATGGAAAAGATGAAGAACCATGGATTTGAGCCCAATGAGGTTACATATGTCAATATACTTGCTGCTTGTGTGAAAAGTGGGGATGTTGAAACTGGGCGTCAGATGTTTGATGATATGTCATGCCCAAGTTTGAGCTCATGGAATGCTCTACTATCAGGCTATTCACAGAATGAGCACCATAGGGAGGCAGTGATGCTTTTTAGAGAAATGCAGTTCAGAAATGTCCAACCTGATCGAACGACTTTTGCAATTGTTCTCAGTTCATGCGCACAAATGGGCCTTTTGGATGGTGGAAAGCAAGTTCATGCTGCCTTATTGAAAGATGTGGCTTATACTGATTTATATGTTGCCAGTGGGCTCATTGGTTTGTATTCCAAGTGTAGTAAGATAGAAATGGCAAAACACGTTTTTGATGAGCTGCCCCAGTATGACGTTGTATGTTGGAATTCCATGATAGCTGGTTTATCTCTCAATTCATTGGAAGCAGAAGCTTTTGTTTTTTTCAAGCAAATGCTAGGAAAAGGGATGTTGCCAACTGAATTTTCTTTTGCTACTGTACTGAGTTGTTGTTCGGCTTTAACATCTTTGTCTCTAGGGAGGCAGATTCATGATCTGATAGTAAAAGATGGATTTGCAGTCAATGTTTATGTAGGGAGTGCTCTTATTGGTATGTACTGTAAATGTGGTGATGTGGATGGGGCCCAGCGGTTTTTCGACACGATGCCCTGCAGAAACACTGTGACCTGGAATGAGATTATTCATGGTTATGCACAAAATGGATGTGGAGATGAAGCTGTTCATTTATTTGGAAACATGATTCTAACTGGCACCAAACCCGATGACATAACCTTTATTGCTGTTTTAGCAGCTTGTAGTCATTCTGGATTGGTAGATTCTGGAATAAAAATATTCAATTCAATGCAGCAAGAACATGGTTTAGAGCCACTTGTGGAACATTACACTTGCATTATTGATTCTCTAGGTCGTGCTGGTCGGATAAATGAAGTAGAGGCACTTATAGATAAGATGTCATGCAACGATGACCCAGTTATTTGGGAGGTCTTGCTCAGTTCTTGTAGGGTTCATGCTGATGTAAACTTAGCGAGGAGGGCAGCGAATGAGCTTTTCCGCCTGGATCCAAAGAATTCTGCCCCATATGCGCTTCTTGCCAGTATTTATTCATCTTTAGGAAGATGGGATGAAGTGAAAGAAATCAGAGAAATGATGATAGAAAGGCAGGTTTCCAAGGATCCAGGTTATAGTTGGGTTGAACAGAAAACCAGATTGCATACTTCCATGGGTATTTATATGAATTGAACTTCTGATCACGACGGACCATAAAGCAACAAATAGCAAAGAATCTTTCTTGTGCCCGACTCAAGGTGCAATAATCTCTATAACTACTGTCCTTCCTCGCGCAGAATGCAGGGACAACTAGATTTTCAATCCCCCCAACTCTAAAACTAAACATTGGATTCTAAAAGAACTTCTATCTCATTCCTTCGACAAAACTAGTGTGGAACTTTCAAGCTTTTGAAGGTCATAGCGTGAACTTAAGGTTGACATTGTATTGTTTCCACTTAAAACACTTTTGCATGACTGTGAGAATCTAGGAGATATTTCAGTCTCCATTTGACAGTTCATAGACAAAAAGGTGACAATTTACTTGTACCTTTTGCCAAGATGTGCTGTTTTCTATGCTTCCCTCCAATGAAACTCTTGAAGGAGGTTCTCGTAATTGAAGTGATTATGTCTTGGACACAACATAGAATGCCTGAACATTAATGAAAGTGGCCATCAATGAAGGTATGCTCTGGGTTTTAAAATACTGTAGTTATTATGTAAATATTGATGTGTGCGCTTTAAATTGTGGAAATTGTGAAAATGACCGGGCTGCATCTTTTCAAAATGGAATTCGAAATGCTTCATACTGGGAAAAAAATGTTTCCTTAGTATGATGTGTATGGTTGCCAAGACCAGCACTATGAATATGTGAAACTTCTATTTTACAACAGGTGTATCTTCCTACTCGGGATGACCAAGTCGTAAGCTGGCTTGCGTTCTTTTCTTCTCACTTTCCTCTTGAACTGATTCTTGTGATTGGCAATGTTTTTTCATGGAATGCGGAAACTTGTTAGTCTTGGAATTTAATTCGTCGTGCAGGGATGACTTCCGGGGGAGGGGTGGAAATATTTTTCGTCTTGGCCTTGTGACACTATTATTCTAAATGCCTTTTTCATTGTTGCAATTGTTCTTTCTTTATGCAATTATTTTCATTTAAAGTGAAGGATTTACTCTTAAGCTTTCCATAGTTTGTCATGATTTGTTCATGCCTATCAATATTCTGTTCACTTCGAGAATCATCCATGACTAAGCCATTTATCTGTATTTGAGCACTAAGTTGAAATGACTGATGTCATTTATTTTGCAGACGGTGTATCTTATATGTACTCCAGTTTATTCAAAGTATC
>CAIGRS010173620.1:0-16580 GCA_903798395.1 Fraxinus floribunda | reverse complement strand
AAAACCTCAATCTATTAGCTTTCTTGGATTAGTTCTAATCTAGTTGTTGGGTTGCATAGCTATTATTGCTACGTGGTTCACATCAGCTTAGACCATATTTTCAGGGCTCACAATATGCATGTCCTAATAAACTACCCTATCAAGCAAGTGCTCCAGAAGTCTGATGCTTTCAGAAGATTGCTTAAGTGGGCCGTAGAACTTTGCGAATTCGATATCGCATACCATCAAAGGACAGACTTTAGTTGACTTTGTGGCAGAATTCACCCTCGTGCCCAATATTGAACTAGAAATGGAACCCGCCGAACCTCAAATATGGAGGCTCTCAATCGATGGGTCTTCTGGAGACACAAGGTCAGGGGCAGGAATCGTATTGGTCAGTCCACAAGGGCATAAGTTGACATATGCTGTAAGGTTTGGCTTCAAGGTAACCAACAACACAGTGGAATATAAAGCTCTTTTAGCTGGCCTTCGACTAGCGAAAGAATTGCAAGTGGAAAAGCTTATCGTTAGAAGTGACTCCCAATTGGTGGTTAGCCAAGTTCATGAAAACTTCTCAGCCAGGGATAAGACTATGGCAGAATATGTAAAATTGGTAAAGAATTTCATCCCTACCTTTGAAAAGTTCGAACTAATGTAAATACCCAGATCCCACAACGCTCATGCCGACGCCTTAGCAAAGCTGGCAAGTAGCAAAGATTCTGAATTACTTACGGTAGTTCCGATTGAGCACCTTCCCAATGAGGCTAGCGGAACCATAAGGTGGATAAAAGATATGCCTCTCTGGACAAAGCCCCTCATATCCTATTTAAAGGATCAGATCTTACCCTCTCAGAAAGAAGAAGCTCAAAAGCTCAGAAGAAGGGTTGCTCACTTTGTCCTTCAGGATGATATATTGTATAAACGTAGGTTCTCGTTACCTCTACTAAGGTGCACCCGGGGAGAACAAGCGAACTATGTACTCAGAGAAATCCATGAAGGCATTTGCGACAATCATACGGGGGGTTGCTCGTCGGCACAGAAAGTACTGAGGCAAGGGTACTACTGGCCCACCTTGAAAAAGGATGCGCAGTAGTTTATCCGAAAATGTGACAAGTGCCAACGCTTTGCCACCATCCCGATGTAGCTTTCATATGAGTTAAATACGGTATCCAGTCCTTGGCCGTTTGCAAAATGTGGGATCGACTTAATTGGACATCTCCCCAAAGGAAGAGGAAGTGCTAGCTTTGCAATTGTTGTTATCGACTATTTCACAAAATGGGTGAAAGTCAAGCCGCTTACCAAGATAACTGAGGCCAATACCTCCAAGTTTCTTTGGAAAAACCTCATATGTAGGTTTGGCATCCCACATTCAATTGTGTCATATAATGGAAAATAATTTGACAACAAGAAGGTTAGAAACATGTGTGAAGAATTGGGCATCAAGAAATATTTCTCCTCCCCACACGACCCTCAGGCCAATGGGCAGGTTGAGGCTGTTAATAAAATGATCAAGTATACCCTGAAAAGAAAACTTGATACCTCAAAAGGAGCCTGGGTAGATGAGTTACCCCAGGTCCTGTGGGCTATTCGAACTACTAGCCGAATTGCCACGGGTGAGACCCCATTTTCTTTGGTATATGGGGCCGAGGCCATGAGCCCCGCTGAAGTGGGTCTCCCGTCTCCTAGACGGATACATTTCAACAAAATAAGTAATAATGAAACGAGGAGATGTGGGTTTGACCTACTTGAAGAAAGGAGAGATGATTCCCATATTAGAATGGCCATGTACCGAAGGAAGATGACTAGGTATTACAACGATAAGGTAAAAAAGAGGTCCTTCTGGATAAATGATTAGGTGCTTTGAAGAATATTCCTATCTACTAAGGAATCAGGGACAGGAACCTTGGGACCTAACTGGGAAGGACCCTATCGTATCGAGAAAGAAGTTCAGCTAAGAACTTTCTGGATTATAGACATGAATGGAAAGGTCTAGCCTCATCCATGGAATGTTGAACACCACCGCATGTATTACCAGTAGATGTGGATCATAGCTGGAGGTCTTTCCCAGCATTTGTAAATAAATAAAAACTTTGCCTAAAGAAAATCTGACAAAAAAATTCTACAAAACGTGGGAGCCTTGGAAGAGAAAACGAAGTCCCTTAAGGGACCACCTCGCTCGAACTCCGAAGCTGCCAGCACATGCCTTCCTTCAATGAGGCTGAACCTCAAAGAAGAAGACTTCACATGGATGAACCATGTGAGGAAGCGTATGCCAGCACATGCCTTCCTTCGACAAGGCTGAACGTCAAGATTCAACCGTGATTAAAAAAAAAAAAAACCTACTACTTCAAAGGGTTGAGCTAAAACCCATTCTGCTTTAGTTAAGATCAAATCAACATGCGGTGGTAAATGCCTTGGAAAAATGATAAGGAATTGGAAGCAATAGTTCAAAATAACTTTTGCACTAAGATAGTAAATACAATTGAAGGCTCCAAGGCTTTACAAACGCGGCGAACAGAATAAATATAACCTATTCCTAAGAAGGCGAAGAGGCTTCAGTCTTTATAGAAGTTGCCGAAGCCTGGACCCCAGATAAAGGCGTAGTAGTTGCCTCCTCTTCCGGACCTCCTCTATCACCACCTTGACAACTTTATCGCTGGCAAAAGTCTGAGGTACGACTTTGACCACTCCATCATTGGCAGGAGTCTGAGGCACTTCTTCTTCAAGAAACTCAACCTTCAATCTTGAGACGCTAAGGTCAGGAAATAACTCTCCTAACCTGCTAATCACCTCATTGTAAGCATACATTCGTTAATAAGTTGCTCCACCTGCTTTTCCATGAAGTCATTAGCCCTCTTGATGGTGGCCAGTTGAGAGTGGCTTGTTCCAAAGCCTCAGCCGTTAGCTTTTGGTGATTGTTAGAGCTCTCCACCTTCTTGGTCAGTGAAGCAACTTCACATTGCGGCTCATAAACCCCTTTCTTCATGGCCTCGACTTCGGCTAGAGTGGAGGCTATCTTTGCCTCATCCTCAGCTTTCGAGCCTTCAACTCCTCGATCTCTGCTCTCACCCTTTTCAACTTCGCCTCAGCGACATTTGATCTTTCATACGAAGCCTTATTCCTCTGCTGAATGTCAGTTAATGCTTCTTGACATTTGAGAACTACTCCAAAAGCCCTGGCACTTTGGCTCACAAGAGTGGCAATGAGGTCCACTGCATCACAGATGGCCACATAGTCTTGCCATCTTTCGATCCAAAATTTATTGAAGACCTCGATGGCATTCCGTACCTCAGCAAGCAGCATCTCTGTCACTGTTGGGGTTCTTTCCATTTTCTTCTTGAAGACCTCTGTGGCCACTAGTGTAATATCCTCGGCCTTATCACTTACCCCATGAATATGCCTCTTTAACGCAGTATCGATTGAAGTTTGCAGCAGTTTTAGCTGCTTAAGAGTCCCTTTCTCACCGTGGGATACGATGGCCCCAATGCTGCCAGAAGACCTACTGGTATGGGCCATTTCCTCTTCTTTGGAGGCTCTTCAACTACCCCTTTACCCTTATTGGCTATAGACTTGTTCTCGTTGGGAACCTCTGTCGCCTTTCCTTTCCCTTCTGTATCTGTGTTAAGACACTCTGGCTTCATCTCCACTTGCATAGCCTTGAAGGATGAACGTTTTGTTGCCTTCACACCAGAACCTGTAGTGGCTTTGAGAATTGTGACCATGTCTGGCTTAGGATATTCTCTCTTTGGAGCCATCTGTTCAGAATATAAGAAACATTATCAGAATCTAGTGACAAGGAGTAGAAATGTTCAAAGATTCGTTGTCGAGAGAAACACGCGAAGAACAGTGAAAATTCGTTATAACTTTGCAAAAGTGCTATAATCAGGAGGGTCCAATTTTCAAGATAATCTAAGTTGTGGAATCCAAACAGTTTCCCTAGCCAACGATCCAGATTTCACAAAGGGTCTGGGAGTATAGTCATCTCCCAGACATCAAGAGCAACAATTATTAGCCATCATTGTGCATTCAATGCAAAACGGTCGTATGTATGTTGGAAATTGTTTTACTACAACTACCGCCTTGAAAGCACGCGAGAACGTAAAAACATGTATGCTGATGCATCCCTTCCAAAACCTCTACAATGAAATGGTTAACAGCCTCGGCCGGTTTAAAGGCGTGAGACACCTTATATATATATATATATATAAACAGCCTTAAATTTAATAAAGAACGCGATCCTTGTTACCATTACAAGTTGAAGAACCTCAAAGAGCCTCGAAGTAATTATGCAAAGGCTAGGAACCTTAAAATCGTCTCATGCAGGCTAAGAGCCTTGCTCATTAAAAGAGCTTCAACAACTCATTACGAAAGCAAAAGCCGCACGACCCTAGACCTTTATGTTAATGGGAGTGCTTGAATCACAATTCAAATCAGAACTAGAAGGTCTGGCATGGATGAAACAAGAAAAGTTGAAATTAGATGTACTCATACTTAAGGAATATTTGTTAGGCCCAGATATGCTTGTCGAGGTAGATTACGCGACTAAAGTTACTATATTTCAGAGGTTGGTATTCTTAGCTAAAATTATGAAGGTGCAATGAAGTTTAGCTGCTAAACGTTCGCATCAGAACTAAAATAACATCATTAAATAGGGGCCAAAACCAGAAGTGTATCTCATTTAAATGAACAGTCGAATTACATAAGCTTGGACCGATGCCCTTACACTTCAAATAAAAATAAAGTAAACGCAGTTAGTAGAAGGAGGCACAAAGGGTACTATAGCTCCGGTTTCGGCAGGAGTAGCTCCTTCGACCTTGTCATCACCCAGTTCAGAAACCTCTGCTCCTTCTGTTGGGATCTGAGAATCCTCCTAATCCTCTTCCCCCTCCATAAATTCAACCAGGAGCTCAGTGGTATCAAACTGGGAGTGATCTTTCAGCAATTTCATCACCTCAGCATATGCATACTTCCACTAATACTGGTCGAAGTGCTGGTAATGCTCTGTCAAATGAAAGTTGGCTAGGAAGTGGTCTTTAGCTTTGATGCTAGCACGTTCAGCATCCCTCCTAATGGTTTCTACTTTCCCCGTCAAATCAGCAACTTGGAGGTCAACTCCTCTACTTGTCCCTACCAAATCGGCCTTTTCTTTGCTTGACCCTTTCAAGGGCATCAACAGTCAACTTTTGGTGAGCATCAGAGTTCCCCACACGCTTCGTTAACGAGGCCACCTGGCTTTGGGAAAGGTGGACCTCCTTCTTCAAAGTTTCAACTTTCGCTAGTGTAGTAGCGAGTTTCACTGAATCCTCAACCTCCTTCTTCTTCTTTAAGGCCTCAGCCTCATCCTTGGCCTTAGTGACCAATTCTTCAGCCTGGGAAGCTTTGCCCACAAATTCCCTATTCTTCTTCTGGAGCATCTTGAAAAGGGCCTTCGTCTCAATGCCCATGCCCATGCCAAATGCCCTCGTCGCCTGTGCAACCAAAGTGGAGATGACATCCACAGCATCACTGGTTTCAACAAAGTTTCGCAATTTTTCAGTCCAGAACTTATGGAATGTCGTCATGGCAATCTGAGTTTCGAGAGTTAACATGGCAAGGGCCTGGGGTTCGAGCTTGGTAGTCCGCTTGGCCAAAGCTGCCTTTCCTGAGTTGGTAGAACCACTCGAAGTCTTATTCTTCTTAACAGGCTCCTGCCTCAAAGGTTCCATACTAGTTGGGCTCTTTTGCCCTACAGTGGCAACAGTAATAGAGGCCGCAAACAATTTTTCCCTAGCAGGAACCTCAGAATGAGGTGGGGGAATGTCGGAAGAACTATCTACCCCGGTAGTGGATATCCTAACCTTCTTCTTAAACTACTCAATAACGGCCTTTTTTCCCTTGTTAGCCAAGGGAGCCCACTCTCATCCTGAGAAGTAGCTTCCTTACTGACCCTCTCCAATCTATCTCTCACCTGCTTCCCTCCTGCAGATGTTGGTCTCATGCCTTTTCGACCAGCAGTTGAGGTGGCAACGAGAATGGTAGTCATATCGAGGGTGAGAGCCTTCCTTTTTTCAAAGTTGTCTATGTTCAAAGAAATGCATAAGGTCAGACATCGGTAATTAATAAAAATCGCATAAATTACGAAATGACAACAAGTCAGTGTACCTCTTCAAGCCATTAAGCCGAGATCCTCATAAAATTGTTGGGAGACGACTAAACGGTTAAAGTTACGTTCAGACAACGGTCAGCGATATATGTCCGACAAAGTATCCCAGTCACTCCTATCAAATTCAAAGCGTTCAACCGATCCTGTAAGAAAAGAAGCCATGCGTCATAAACAAGTTTAAGGGAGCGAAACGAGGGGCAGTAAATAAAGCATAGAAGCAAAACTTAATAGGTTTGGAGTAGGAGGTCGGAACTTTAACATGAGGGATAGTGTCGCCCTCACACTCCTGTCACTTCTCCCGAACCCAGAACCAGGTCTCCTTCCACACCCTTGATGGAAGATGGGATACCGTGTATGAAAGGAGAATGCCCTTCCCATGGGCATAAGGAGTACCACCCTTTTGAATCCCCCTTGCGCAAAGACCTAGGCTGGAAGATTGTTTGGAAGACGTGGAGGGGCATGTCTTCGCCTAAGGAAGTCTCTTTCCAAAGGAAATACGACCCTACGAGTTGAGCCCAACCATTGGGAGATAGCTGGGTGGGTGCAAGTCCGTACAGCCTAAGGACAGCTTGAAAGAATGGGTGAAGAGGCAAACGAAGCCCAGACTTCAAGAAGAACTCACTGATAGTGACGCACCCCTGCCTAGGAAAATAGACTCGCTCATCAGGAGAAGACGACAGAAGTTCGATGCTACAGAGTATCCTATACTTTTCCTTAAGGGTGGCTAGATTATTCGAATCCATGATAGACCGAATTTTTGATTCCTCCTAACCTGCGTTATCGTCGTCCCCAGTGTCTCCCCCGGATACTGAGGCACCCCTACCCACTTAGACGGCCCTCCTAAGGTCGATCGTACTTGTTAGTTGGACTCCTAATTCGTTAGCCAGCTCAGTAACGTCTACATCACCCCCCAGATGAAGTAGAAGAAGCCATTGATCCACAAACACAACCAAAATTTGAGAATTCAAAAAGAAAAAGATCACAAATTAGGTACTTACAAGTTCTCCTAGAAACATTAAAACAAAGAAGACTTGGAGGCACAAGTTGAACAAAGGAAAGGAAAACACTTTGGGAAGCTTCGAAATTTAGGGTTGCAAAGCTCTTGGAAGGAAGACGGATAAGAACATGTGGGATTATGGGAGAACAAAGAGGTAAAGATTTGCCAAAATGGAAAAGTTTTTAATAAAGTTTAAGCCCTTTTTATAGGCAGACAAGCGTAAACCCAACCGTTGGATCCAGATCGAGGTCACCCGATTGTCCACCGCGAGGCTTCAATCTGAGCTATCGATAATTTCGACACTTCGTTTTCAAGAGTCTAGATCCAAGCGTGGTCCGCATGCACCCACATGCATCTGGGACTTGGGTAATAGCCTTCATTGAGCATTTAATGTGGCAACTGGCGCGTGTGTTGAAAGTTGTACCAGAATAATTGCTCTCTCTCGAAAATTGGGGGACACATCAAATCATTGTGCGCAATAATCAAGGACGCCTCGTACCCACCAAAAAAGGGGGGAATCTCAGGGGTCAAACCCTGTCGACCTCCGAAAAATACTAAATGCACCTCGGATCAGAGAAGGAGTCTCAAAATAGTGGAGGTACCCTGGGTATGTATAAAGCAGAGCCTATACCAGTATGGCTAGTATTAAGAAGTACCAGAAAAATACCGTACCCTCTCGAGTAAACCGCTTCAAGAGACAAGGACAAATCCTGTGGAGGTCGGAAAGTCTCTCTGAAAAGTCTATACATTGCATAAATAATCATGCATAGACTTGGGAGACTATTGTTATGCCTTATTTTCGAGGTCCAAGGAAAAGGTGTCACGTGGAAAGTCAACAAGAAAGTAAAATAAAGGCCCATGAGTCAAAATATGAAAAAAAATCAAATAAGGCCGAGGTCCGTATAGTGACCGAGGTCTATGCTGAGGCTGAGGTAACAAAGCACTACAATCTTAGGCTGATCCACTGTCTAAGGAAACAAAGAAAGGAGCTGAAACTCTCCACTTGGAGAACCACCTCAAAGATTTCTCTGAGGCTTTCAACCCTTCCAAAGTTCATGAAGCCAACGTGTCTCTTGTGATAGATTTGAAGGTCTTTTAGAAGTGATTGATATGACGCTTGTAATAAAGTTTTGTCAGTGTGTCAGCCTATTGTATAGAACGGCTGACCCCTTGTCAATGCATTAATTTCATGAATGAACAATGATGTGACGTCCCAACAAAAGAGATGAGGCCACGTAGTTCTGATCTAATGGTCACTACCTCGGCCAAGACAGTATAAATAAGCTCTCTTTGTAAATAAAAAGGGTGGTTGGCTCCTTAAAAAATCAAGAAATCAAATACAAGCTCATGGGAAATTGATGAGGGAATACTTAGCAAGTTTTTCATCAACATTTCTTTACATATTGGTTGAGTACAAATTCTAATATAAAAATATCGTGAGTTTCTTACAAATTATTGATCCTATATAGCCTTCCATACATTCCTCCAAACTAAGAAAGTGGAATATTCATGATTATCTTATGTTGGCGATCGTCGATAGCGCGGCTGCCGTCAAATCATATTGTCGAAATCCGAACGTTTTCGTCTCTTGCCGTAAAGTACCTCCCGCGTCCATTTCCAATCAAGTACCGTCGTTACTCTGGTAAAAACGCGTCGGATCCGTACTTGACGTGGCAGAGTGAACCCGGCATCTGTTGAGCTCATTTTCTAGGGTCAACAAATTGAAAACAAATAAAAATGATTTATTTTAATTTTTACCCTAAAGCTTTAAATCTACTAAAACAATAAAAGGATGAACAAATGAAAAATTTAAGATATTTATATGATATTTAGAGTGTTAGTCATCAATAAAAGTCGGGAAAAAAGGCATTAGAGCACTGGATTAATCAACTCGGCCCGCCCTGGCCCACCGTTGTATTCAAAGCATGGTGAAATAGCAGTAAACAAGGGATCGGCTCGGACTACAATTTTAACAACTTGTATAGCCTCGACTCGTGGCTAGGCTTAGCCTGCCCTTCTTGTTCATAGTTGAGGAAATCTTTTAATCCCTTTCTTCCACAAATTCTCAAATATTTTCCCATATTCCATAAATTAATTATTTCGATATTTTCTTTCACAGTGGGCTGTAGGATTTGATACCTTTTGGTATCCCGGTGGTTCGGGGAATAGCAGAGCTAGCCTGTTGCCTTGGCACTTATTTTTTGGTGTTTATATTTACGCTCTAGCTATCGCTACTTGCAACACTAATATTTTGGGTGAGATTTCTGTAAACTATTTGTAGTCCACATGGTCAATATAAAGTTAAATAAATTTAAAGTTTAAATGGTGTGTTGATTAACTCCCTAGATAACTTCCCATTTAGTTATTGGAGGGAAATTATTGCCCGAAAAATTCACCCACTTCCATGATGGATGGAAGTTGTAGTTGTTGTCTTTATATATATGCCAAAGGGTCCCTAGCCAAACTTGTGAAAAATACCTGCAAAACTTCTCTCTTAATATTGAAAGTCCTGTATTTGTTTCCATAAAGTTAAATGAGTTATTAAGTGTGTATTGACTAGAAGACGTTTGGTGCTTCAATGTCTCATTTCTACTTTATATTTTTTCAATTAGATCTTGAATAATATGACTGGAAGTATGTAATTTATGTCTTAAATATGATATCAGAGCCACATTCATGCTTGGTTATGCCGATTTTGAAGAAATGCAAAATCTTAAATTACAGCATTAAATGTGTCAATTTTTATTTTTATTTTTATTTTTTTGTGCATGAAAATCATTATTTGGAATTAATATGCATGACCATGTGCGCAGGGATACACACTGTTTTAATTTGGTTTAATTAACACCAATCCAAATACTTGCTGGAGTACAATAGTTTATGGAGGCAATTAATATTTTATTAAAACAGTATGTGTTTAACGAAATCATTTACAAATGCAAATGCTTGAGTTGCCCCCATCAAATGGTTAGTTTGCTAATGGGTTTGTAACAATCATGTGAACTGATTAGTTTTTCTACCACAGTACAAATTCAAACTTGCAACAGGAATGCTTAGAAAATTCCATTACGTGTCATCAATAGTGGCTAACCCAACTCTGCATTATTGCATATTTAGGAAACTATGTTGCCTAATTATTTTCAATGAGACATACTTAAATTTATCTTGAAAGATTGTTCAATTGGTCAGACCTTAAATTTGCTCCTCAATAATCATCAGTTCGAGTCCCCTCAACGCCACTGAGGTGAGTATCCGATCGTAAATTTTAGAGCCTCATGAGATTAGTCGAGGTGGGCCCAAGTTGGCCCGATCATTCACGATTATTAAAAAAAAAAAAAGATACTTAAATTAGACCGCTAGAATGATATTACAAATAAATGTTGAGATGTTGACGTGCATTGATGATGTTAAAAATAATTTGGGAATGATTGAACAAATTAACTAAATTCCTTTAGTTTACCATTGAAATTATTTGCAAAAAGTAATAAATGACCTGTATTTTTTCTTTTTTCTTTTTTTTTATGTGCGATAAATCATTGGAATTGTTATGGCATATAAATGTTTAATGGAATAAGTTTGTCCAAAGCAGTAAAGATGTCAGTACCAAATTAATTAGTTGTAATTCATTTCTTATCATATTTTAATTATAACTTATATCACGGAACTTGAACATATCGCTTGGTTACATAACATTAGTTTATTTTTCTATGCCACAGTTATGTGGTGGTTCATTGGAATTTTAAGACATTATAAAGATTGTGGTGGTTAAATTTGGATATACGACATCTCATAAAGAGCAGTTAATTCATATGATGATTATTTGGCTCCACGGGAAAAATAGTTATCTTAAGAATTTACTTGCAATAAAGTGATTATTAAATATCGAAACAAGAAATTTCCTAGGCCCACAGTATGAAAACACTTGTATTTGATATTACTAAAGTTCTTGTAAATTCAACGTGTGATAACAACCACCCATAGGAAGGTTTGGATTTACAAAATTGAATTACCATTGGTTAATTCAATAGAAAGTTTTTATAGCAATAATGTATGCATTTATCTTATGCAGTGTTCCTAATTTTTTCAATGACTCTATTCGAATTCCAATTCTATGTGGTGATAATTTTTCCAACTGAAAGGAGAAAATTCTGCTTACTTTGGGATGTATGGATCTTGACTTGGTGCTCCGTATGGATGAACTTGTTCCTACATAATCAAGTATGCCAGAATAGAGGTCACTTTATGAATCGTGGGAAGGATCCAATCGCTTGACCGTGAGTCTCATGAAGACTCATGTCAATAAAAGTATCAAGGGATCAATTCCTCAATGTGATAAGGCCAAGGACTTCATAAAGGCTATTGAAGAGCAATTTCTGACAAAATGTTGGCCAACACCTTAATGAAAACGCTTTCATGCATGAAGTTGGACAATTCTAAAGGTGTACGTGAGCACATAATGTACATACGAGACATTGCCGCTCATCTTAAATTCTTGGAGATAGAGATATCTGACTCATTCATTGTTCATCTTATTTTGAATTCTCTCCCTACAGAGTACGGTCCATTCAAAATATCAAACAACACACATAAGGAAAAATGGACTATTAATAAACTCCTAACAATGTGTGTTCAAGAGGAAGAAATGCTAAAACATGAGAAGTTGGAAACTGCTCATATGACAACTCATAATAAAGAAAATGAGAACAATGGTAAATATGGTCCTAAAATGAAGAACAAGATGACAATGAAGTAAAAGGGTAATAAGGATATCCGTTTCTTTTGCAAGAAGAAATGACATAAAGAAGGACTATTTCAAGTATAAGAAATTGCTCGAAAATAAAGGTATTCCCATTTCTTTAGTGTGTCATGAATCTCTTTTGGTTAATGTTCCAAACAACACATGGTGGATTGATTCAGGTTCTACAATTCACATTACCAATATATGCAGGGCTTTCTGGACCTAAGAAAACCGCAACCAAATGAAGAAAGAGTCTATTCTGGAAACCAGTTGAGTTCAACCGTTGAAGGCATGGGAACTTTTAGATTAGTTTTAAATTCTGCTTTTCATTTGGATCTTAAAAACACCTTCTATATTCTTGGATTTTTTCGTAATCTAGTTTCTATTTTAAGACTAGCACTTTTGGGTTTCAAGTTTGTATTCGAAAATAGAAGCTTTAGCTTATTTCACAATTCAGTTGTTGTTGGACATTGTGCTTTGGTTGATAATTTATAAAAATTTATTTTGGATCTCACTTATGAGTGTAACTTAGCTTAACTGCATGGTGATGGTATTGACAACAAGTGTTGTGTTGTTAAAGAAAACTCCTAATTTATGGTACAGGAGATTGGGACATATCTCCATAGAAAGACTTAAAAGATTAGTAAATGATTTGAGTTTTACCAACTTTTGACTTTACTACTTTTGGGACTTGTATTAATTGTATAAAGGGAAAGTAGACAAACAAGATAACTAAAGGTGCCAAAAGGAGTTCAGACATTCTTGAGATTATTCACACATATATTTGTGGACATTTTCCTACTCCTTGTCTAAATGGCTAGGGATAGTTTATCTCATTCATAGCTAACCATTCAAGATATATGTATCTCTATCTTCTAAATCATGAAGATGAGACACTAGATGCTTTCAAGATTTACAAAGCAGAAGCAGAGAAACAAAAGGAAAGAAAAATCAAAATTATAAGATCGGACATGAGTGGAGAATATTATGAACGGTACACAGAATGGGGACAAATGTTAGGTCCATTTGTTAAGTCTTTAGCGGAACAAGGTATCATAACACAATATAGAATGTCGTCACACTTCAACAAAATGGTGTAGTTGAAAAAAGAAATATGACCTTAATGGATATGGTTAGGAGTATGATTATCAATTCAATTCTTTCTTTGCATTTATAGGGAAGCCTTAAAAACTGTCGTGTATATCTTAAATAGAATTCCATCTAAAGAAATTCCTAAAACACCATTTGAAATTTGGAAGAGATGGAAACCTAGTTTGAGACATATACACATCTGGGGTTGTCTAGTTGAAGTGAGGGTTTACAATCCTCATAAAGAAATTGGACCCGAGGACAGTTAGTGTATTTTTCATAGGCTAATCAATGAACTCTAAGGGATATAGATTCTATTGTCTTTCGCACACTCCAAATATTGTCGAAGCTAGAAATACAAAATTTCTAGAGGATCATGAAGTGAGTAGGAGTGAGTTCCCTAGAAATATTGGTTTTAAGGAAATAAAAGAATTTGTTGGGTCATCTTCCAATCCAATCATATCGATTCTTTTCTAAAGAAAAATCTCAATTACAACTGAAAATGAACCAACTCAATAACAATCGTTACTGCATGAGGAAAATGCAGAACGAGAATCCCCACTTGATGCTGAACCTATTACTACTCAAATTATGAAAAATCAAGATGATATAGTAGGTATACGGAGATCCTCAAGAATGAGCAAACCAGCAATTTCTAGCGATTATGTTATATATCTTCAAGAGTTCGATATCTGTGTTGGATTTGACAATGATCCTAGCTCGTTTTCACAAACCATTGAAGGGAAAAACTCAAGTTTTTGGTATGATGCTATGAAAGAAGAAATGGAATCTATGGCAAAAAAACAAGTTTGGGATCTTGTTGAATTGCCAATAGACATACAACCGTTGGTTGTAAATGGGTCTATAAGACCAACAGAAATGCATCGGCACTATATAACGATATAAGGCCAAACTTGTAGCTAAGGGCTTCACTCAAAATGAAGGCATCGATTACCATGAAACATTTTCTCCAGTTTCTAAGAAAGATTCGTTTAGAATTATAATGGCTCTAATAGCTGATTTTGATCTGGAGCTACATCAGATGGATATGAAAACAACATTCTTGAATGGAGATCTTGAAGAAGAAGTATACATGAAACAGCCTAAAGGATTTACTAATGATAAAGGTAATCACATGTTTGTAAATTAAGGAAATCTATATATGGGCTAAACAGGATTTCCGTCAGTGGTATTTGAAGTTTCACAATGTTGTTACTTCATATGGTTTTACAGAAAATATCATTGACCAGTGATGGGAATAAATACATTTTTCTAGCCATATATGTAGATGATATTTTACTTGCAAGTAGTGATATGAGATTGCTACATGACATAAAACAGTTTCTTAGCCAAAATTCTAAAGTGAAAAATATGGGTGAAGCCTCTTATGTCATTGGCACAGAGATTCACAGAGACAGATCTAAAAGGTCATTAGAATTGTCTCAGAAAGCCTACGTTGAAATTTTTTTGAAAAGATTTTGGCTGAAAGACTGTGCATAAAGTGTAGCACCCATAATTAAAGGTGATAAACTCAGTCAGACTCAATGTGCATTAAATGAATTGGAAAGAGAGCACATGGCTTCTATACCATATGCTTCTGCTATTGGCAATTTGATCCACAAGTCTGCCCGACATTGCATTTGTGATTGTTGTACTAGATAGATATCAAAGTAATCGGGGTATAAAATATTGGAAAGCTGCCAAGAAAGTGATGAGGTATCTACAAAGAACGAAAGATTACAGACTCACATACAAGCATTTCGACAATCTTGAAGTTGTTGGATATACGGATTTAGATTTTGTTGGATGTGTAGACACAAGAAAGTCTACTTCAGGATACATTTTTCTTCTAGCTGGATGAGCTGTATCTTGGAGAAGCAGCAAACAGGCTATAATTGCATCGTCTACCATGGAAGCAAAATTCATTGGTTACTATGAAACTACAACACATATAACATATATTATAGCTGAGAGATTTTTTCAAAGGCTTAAGAGTTGTCGATAATATAGAAAAGCTTTTGAAGATTTATTGCAATAATTTGGCTGCAATTTTCTTTTCAAGAAATAACAAAAGTGGAAGCCGAATCAAGCATATCGACATAAAATACCTGGTTGTCAGAGATCATATAAAGAGAAATGAAGTGGCCATTGAGCACATCAAGACATATCTTATGATTGCAGATCCCTTGACTAAGGGCTTGCCGAATAAAGTTTATAAAGCTCATGTTGAAAATATGGGACATGTGTGCTTAGTATGATACTTTGATGTTTAGTTTTAAGATTATTGTTTTTATTTTTGAAACAATGTAATTAGTGCACTTAAAGTTTATAATTTGGATATCTATTGTGGTTATTATAGTCTTGACCCTAAATGACTTATAAGAAATTCATTCATAAAGTAAAGCACTCTCTAGAGGTGATCATACTTGTGATACATGGAAGAAAATGTTTGATTATTAAAATAGGACTACCATGATTTAAGTATTGTGGATTTCTATGTGAGTAGGTTATTGTTAGTTTCAGCATATGGCCATATTAAGTACCCACTTGAAGTTAACCATTCAACATGTTGACCAAGTGGGAAAATGTAAACTGTTTGTGGCCCACATGGTCAAATTAATATAAATAAATTTAAAGTTTAAATGGTTGGTTGATTAACTGTTTAGATAACTTACCATTTGTTATTGGAGGGAAGTCATTGTGGGAAAAAACAACCCACTTCCATAATGGATGAAACCTGTAGCGGTTGTCTTTATATATATGCCAAAGGGTCCCTAGCCAAACTTGTGAAAAATCCTTGCAGAACTTTTTCTTAATATTGAAAGTCCTGTATTTATTTCCATTAACTTAAAGGGGTTATTAAGTGGGTATTGGCTAGAAGAAGTTTGGTGCTATGGAGGCTCATTTCTATTTCATATGTTTTCAATTAGATCTTCGATAACATGACTGGAGGTATGTAATTTATGTCTTACAATTTCTTTAAACAAACAACATAATATCCTGCTATTCATCCAAGGTGTTGTTGGTGAACTCTTTTGGTATATTGATAGTTGTTTTGGATGGTTTTGTTATTCTTGCTGTTTCTTGTGTATGGCAAAGGTAACATTATAAGATTTATAGAATAGCGTCGTTCTTGCATATAGAAATATTGGCAAGACTGAAATTAATAAGTTTTCGTTTGGTAAGCATATGTGTAATACACTTTGATTAGTGGATAAGACGATGAAAATTAAATTGAACAAAGCATAAATGAAAAGAAATGAATTGCAATATTTTATTATCAAATTGCAACTAAAGAGGATGAGTGATGTTCTCATCCATCAACCAACCTTCTAGCAAATTGCGAAATCTCAAAAATAGATTTTTGTAAATCATATGTATAGGAGCAAGTATATGTGTATATTCAAATGGAGAAAGCAACATTAGTACTTCAAGATTTATATATATTGCTTTCAGTCAGCCACAACAAAAGAAAAGTGGGGAAATGAAATTAGTTACTTTGCTGCTTACTAGCAGTTTGAAAGCCCAACAGAAATGAGTAATGATTCAGTTCTTATAAAGAAATCTATTCATTTGCAAGTTATTGATCTTGAGGATAATTGACATGATCCAGGATGCCGTTGCAAAGGAGACAA
>CAIGRS010173619.1:0-12352 GCA_903798395.1 Fraxinus floribunda | reverse complement strand
TTTGTGATACTTGTCAATTTGGTAAACAAATAAAAAGTTCTTTTAAACCTAAACTACATTCTTCGACTACGAAATCATTTCAACTACTCCACATAGATCTTTTTGGACCTTTTAGAACTGCTAGTTTGGGTGGAAAACATTATGTCTTCGTCATAATCGATGACTTCTCTAGATTTACTTGGGTTCTATTCCTAAATCTTAAAGATGAAGCTTTGAATACATTCAAATATCTTTACAAAAATGTTCAAAATGAAAAAGAATACTCTATTACAACTATTAAGAATGATCATGGTGGTGAATTTGATAATATCGCTTTTTATCATTTTTGCAATGAAAATAGATATGAACATAATTTCTCGATTCTTATAACTTCTTAACAAAATGGTGTAATAGAAAGGAAGAATCGCACATTGCAAGAAATGACTAGGACCATGCTAAATGATAATAGTATGCCAAATTACTTTTGGGCCGAAGCTGTCAACACCGCTTGCTATATTTTAAATAGAGTTTTAGTTAGTCAAAAGAAAACTAAAATCCCCTATGAGATTTGGAAAAATAGAATTCCAAATATCGGCTATTTCAAAGTTTTTGGTTGTAAATACTTTATTTTAAACACAAAATAAAATTTGGGAAAATTCAAAATTCGATACTCTAATCTTTCTATGATACTTATCGACTGGCAAAACATATAGTCTTTAACAAGAAAACTGCATGCTACTTTTGATGAAACTAATCATCTTGATCGTGAGAAAGGTATTACTAATGATAGGATTGGAAACTCCTTTCAAACAAATGCATATTCAGGACTAAAGTAAGGATGATCCAAAACAGAAATACAAGGATGAAGTGGGCGTTCAACAAAGTGAAGTAGAACCTACCGAAATATCAAATGATCCTACTCTACCAAAAGAATAAAAGTTTATTCCCTCTCACCCAAAAGAACTTATTATTAGTGATCCATCCAAAGGTATTACTATTAGGGCTTCTACTAAAAATCACTTAAATAGTTGTTCTTTCATCTCACAAATTGAACCAAAAAACTTCATGGAAACTGAGTTTGATGAGTTTTGGATTCTAGTTATGCAAAAAAAAAAACTAAATCAATTTGAAGAAAAAATCATGTTTGGGATTTAATCGCTAGACCAAATGATCAAACCATCATTGGTAAAAAAATAGATTTTTAGAACGAGATGAAAATGGGATAATTGTGCGTAACAATACTAGATTAGTGGCTCAATGTTACTATCAAGAAGAAGATATTGATTCCGAAGAAACCTTTGCACTGGTTGCTAGATTAGAATCCATTAACATGTTTCTTGCATTTGTTTGTCATAAAGGATTTACTCTATATCAAATGGATGTCAAAAGTGCATTTTTAAATGAGTTTATTCGAGAAGTTTTTGTTGAGCAACTACCCAATTTTAAAGACCACAAGTATCCGGACTTTATTTTCAAACTTAGAAAGACTTTTTATGGTTTAAAACAAGCTCCAAGGGTTTGGTATGAAAGATTGACCAAATTTCTAATTTCAAATGATTTTTCAATAAGAAAAGCGGATACTACTTTTTTTCGTCAAAACTCAAAAGAATGATATGGTTGTTGTTCAAATTTATGTTGATGATATTCTATTTGGTGCAACTAATATCCATCTTTGTGAAGAATTCTCAAAATGCATGAGCATGAAATTTGAAATGAGTATGATAAGAGAGCTTAAATTTTTCCTCGGTCTCCAAATTAAGCAAGTTTGTGATGAAATTTTCATCAATCAAAGCAAGTATATATTGGACATGCTTAAGAGGTTCGACATGGATGACTTGAAGCTAATGAATACTCCTATGAGTAGATCCATAAAATTGGACAATGATGACCAAGGTACATCCGTTGATATAACAAAATATCGAGATATGATCGGATCTCTTTTTTACTTAACCACAAGTAGAACCGATATTATGTTTAGTGTGCCTATGTGTTAGATTTCGATCGAATCCTAAGAAATCACATCTTAAGGCCGTAAAAAGAATCTTTAGATATCTTAGTTGCACTAGAATTTTAGGACTTTGGTATCCCAAGAGCACTCATATTGATCTACTTAACTATTCGGATGATGATTGGGTCGGTTGCACTATCGATCGTAAAAGAACTAGCGAAACATGTCATTTTCTAGGCTTTGCGCTTGTATCATAATTTAGTAAAAAAACAAAATTTCGTTGCATTGTCTACCACCGTAACCAAATATATCATGGCTGCTAGTTGTTGTGTTATGGATGAAATAAACTCTTAGTAATTATCACTTGTTCTTTGATCATATATCTATCACGTGTGATAACACTAGTGTCATAAACTTGTCAAAAACAATCATGTTTTGAACTTTAGGACGAAACACATTGAAATTAGACATCACTTCCTAAGCGACCATACTCAAAAGGGGTGATATCATGTTAGAGTTTGTGAACACAAAAAATCAATTGACCGATATCTTCACTAAACCTCTAGCACTTGATTGGTTCTCACATAATAGAAGATGTTTGGACATTATTGATGAATTTGAAGTGCACGACTAAGTTAAATTCTTACTATATGTTTTATCTTCATTATTTCAAGTGCACCATATTTATGTGATCTAATATGNAGAAAAATTGAACGTTCGATTCTGTGAAAATCAGATTTCTTAAATCACGACTCAGGCTTATTTCTTCCCATTTTTCTCCTATTTTTTTCCCTTATTTTTCTCCGTAAATCATCTCGAAATTCCAAACCTCTTCCTCTAAATTCATCAATTTTGTTTCAAAATCTAAATCACATTACTTCTACACTCCAAATTTCTCCAAAACTCAAATCTTTTCATCAAAAAAATAAAAATCAAATCAAATCAAATTTCTTTACAATTTTGAAACCATAGCTTCTCTACACTTTTATTTTCAATTTTCAACTATATCGGGCTCAAAATGGACGGGAAAGAGGCTCAAGAGCACAGTGATGTGATCTCCTCCACCATCTTTCGACGAAGAGTTCGATTTGGAACCCGAGGTGCCCGCCAATCCATTTGAAAAATCTCCAATCTTAAAGAGTAAAAATGTCAATTTTGCGAATTTTACTATTGAAGCTCATGCATTTCATATAGAAGAACTTTTTGAAAACATGGGTTGGATTTCAATTGTCACTTTAGAAGAACATGCATACCCATGGCTCATGAAGACCGAACCTCCATAATTATATCGTTTGCGTTCTCTATCTCTCTTTACTTATTGCTTTCATATCTGTGCTTATTATTTGAATTAATCTATCTAGTTATTATGTGCTTCATTTTAGGATAATTTTTCAAAAAAGTTTCAAAAATCAATTCACCCCCTCTTGATTTGCTATTCCTGGACTATCACGGTTTCTAGATGGATATGGAACCTATGATTTCATTTTTAAGATTCACATTGGTATTTGGTTCGATACGGTACTATTTAGAACATGACCAAAACTCCTAAAATTAAGTAGCAATTCGATCCCTCTAAAGCTTAAATAAACATTCTAATTTCAAGGGACGTCCATAATGAGCAATTACCTTGCGATACATGTTAAATGATCAATTTAAATATAATTTTAGACAACACGCGAGGACTTGAGTTATTTTTCTTAAGATGGAACGATGCTATCTGTACGGAGAACTTACCCTTCCACATAAACAAATAATAGGCGAGCACTATTTACAAATAGCATTACTCTTTTAGTATATTCAAGAGACTCTCTATTTATACAAATCATCTTCTGTATATTATATTATTTTTAAAGAGTAAAGCTTTTTATGCTTTCCAAAAACACTCTAGTTTGTTTTTTAACGTAACATTTATTGATTCCACACATCTTTTATTTAATATATTTATTAATTTATATTTATATAGTTTGAATAACTTAATAAGTATTCTATTGAAATATGTAGATTATTAAATGAAATTATAAAGTGAGAATATGGTAAGTTTAACTCTATATTTTAGAGTACATTAAAAAAGCTCTCGAAGTCCTAGATGTTCTTAATTTTAGAAAGTCTATCCTTAAAAATAAGTTTTAAGAGACTCTCTATTATAGTTCTTTAAATTTAGAAATTTAAACCCACTCTCATTATACTTTATAATGAATGCATTTAATAAATTATATATTTTAATACTCTATTTCTTAAGTTATTTTGATCATATATGATCTTATTGGTAATTAATATTTTACGAAGTTATGTTAAATAAAAAATCACGACAATTAATAATTGTTTCCTTAAAAAAAAAAAACCAACAAAATGAAGAGCCAACATAAAAAACAAAGTTGAAGTTCAAAAACATTTGCTGTCTAAAAATTTAAAGATACTTTTTATTATGCATAAAATGTTATTTATAAATAAAATATTTTGAAGATTCTTTTAAAAAGTAAAAATAGAGTTTATTGAAACTTATTTCAAACATTAATACTTTAAAATAGAGAGTGTTCTCGAAGTTGCTTTTAATTTGCAATCAATTCTCACGAAGATAAAACGAGCAACTCAATGCGTTTAATGTTCAAATGAACATTCGAATTCTAAGATTTTTGTACTCAAATGAACCATCAAATTATAAGGGCATGTCGAGGATAAAAAGTTCGCATAAAATAAAGATAAAAAATTAATATTAACTAGATAATAAACTTAATCAATGAAATTAATAAAAAAATAAAATAAGAAATAATTAAAAGACTATTTTATTATTTATTAAAAACTTGGCCATAATAATTAATTAAATGCTAATTATATTGAGCGAACAATCCGGTAGGACAGGAATAAGATGCCCATTATCATGCCTTGATTTAAAAGGATCAAAGATTACAACCAATCAGCAGAAGTGAATTCATCATCGCAGCTGTAGACAATAATTGCTCAACTGTGCACACCAGTTAAGGAAATCGGGGCAAATTACCCAAACCGGCAGATGAAAACCCACACATGACACACCTCTTTAAAAGTGGGACCCATTAAAGAAAAATTTACGATAATCGTTCCTGTCCGGATCTGATCCCCACACACCTTCACACGTGCTCTGTGTGTGTCCCTACACGTTTCCCAAACCGGACGCTCTTCGGACAATCATCATTGGAAAGGTACCTTGGACTTGACTGACTTCTGCGTAGGGTGAGGTGGGGTCCACTACCAGCAATTGCAACGTGGAGGAGACCCAGCATGTCAGTTACTGCATTGAAACTCACAGCCACGTCAGTCACGTCGTCACCCTCCTCCCCAGATTCACCATTATCCCTACAAAAACTACCGTTATGCCACGTGTGCAGAAAAAGGCTATTGGAACTGTTCCATCATGGACACCATATGGGTACCAGGACAATTATCTACCCAACCCATACCACAACCCTATTAATTATGGGTGTGTTTGAGCCACATTATTTTGAAAGCATGTATTTTGAAATAGTAAATTGATGAAAAATATATGGTTAAAAACGAAGGAAAAGCTATTGATGTGATGAAAACTATTATTTTATTGAAAAATGTGAATGAAAATTTTAATGTGTACCAAACAGGAGCTATATATTTTCTTGCAAATCGCTATTATGAAATTTAATTTCTCAAGAAATGGAGCTCAAACAAATATTGAGTAACATTCTTAGGAGTCATGCTACATGTACCGAATTTTTTTACATAATCTCTTACCTACTACTCACAATGAGGGGTGTGGATCACATATTGTGATTTTTTTTTTATTCACGCAGAGCCTGCGTGTATGTGAGAGGAGGTAAACAATTTGGTATGGGGTATTATGTATAAATAGATTTATCCACGTTCTAATAGAAGTAGGAACGATTTTGTATCCACTCGTGATTGGACACCCCTATTCACATTACAATGCTTTAGACCTTGAATACTAAGCGTGTAAGAGCATATCCTATACTTTTGTGGATTGCATTAGCTTCCATTTGGCTTGGATAAAAATGCAAAATTTAAGGTGTGTTCGATCGTGCTTAAAATTCAATTAAACTTGAAAATATGACTATTATTGGGTCTCATTAATTTAATAAAAATCAATAATAATGACTAATTTTTCAATTTTAATCTTTATCGAACACGCCCTTAATAAAATTTAAATTTACATGCAAAATATTTTATTGTATAAATGTATGATTAAAAATGAGTATATAGGAAAAACCATCAAACATGAGCTAAATTTCCCCCATAAGCAGAATAGGCACAATGTTATTTTTAGCAAGGAATTTGTTAATTTGACGTGACAGAAAAATTTAGATTTCCGTTTAGATATAGAAGTTTTGTTAGAGCTTAGAAATGCAAACTCATCGATGTATTTGATTGTGTATCTACTTTTAGACCATTGAATGTTTCCTCTCTTTCTATCTCTTCATTTCTTTCTATTTTATGGTAAACAAAGATACTTAAAACACTGAATAATGATATTTATTATGAGGAGTGTCGTTGATATGTCAATTTAAGTGGAATAATAGGATATGACAGTCCAATCACCCTTTCTCTCATGAAAAATTAAACTATCTAATAATATTATTCTACATAAGTTACCAGATATTTCATTATCATAATGATAAATATCATTACTCTTAGACATTGGTATTTGATTGTAGATATTTGTGTTACATCAATGCTACTTAAAAGTGTAAGTTTTTAAACTTGGCATAGATGTTTAGACGGCCATACATAGAATCCATTACGATCCATAAAATGAATTGTAGATGCTATTAGGAAATAAACATAACGGGTGAACGGACTCTCTAAGCATTCAAGTACAGTAAATTGAATTATTTGAATATTAAATTATCGTGAATTGAATGAACAATCATACCACATGTATTTATTGGAAATCAAATTGTTACCAAATAAGAAAAATCTCGAGTCGAGAGTGATTTACGTTTTTCCTGCCGAATATGGACAAAAAATGAATTCAAGCTCCCCAAGATTTTGCATTTATTTTCCAGCTTTCCTATTTTTCCATCGAAATTTATTTGCTAAATCCAATGCGTCTCTCCCCCTCATATTTTGACTTCCCTTTTTCCCAAAACTGAAGGCTTAAATAATTTCCCACCCATTCATTTTCCCTACTCACCACCCTCTATTTCATCTCTCTCTCTCTCTCTCTCAGAAAACAAAGGCAAAACGCCGTAGACAGGTAGAAAAAATTATTAGAGTTCCAATGGCCATTGAAACAGGACATCTCAATGTTTTTCCTTCACAACTCATCTCAAACGGGTATGCTTTAGAATCTTTTTCTCTGCACAATTTTCTTGATCTCTGTTTTTTGGTTTCTGTATTGAATTTTTTGTGACTCCTTAAAATTTACAGAGATTTGATGAATTCCTACAACTACGAGAACAACACCTTTGCAGTCAACCCGCAGAGGGGCTCATCAGGATTCGGGTTTCGCCAAGCCCTGCCGGGAAATCTTGTCCCGATTTATGAATCTACCGACAGCAATAACACCTACAATATTCGAAAGCGTGGCAGGGATTCAATGGATCAGTTCTATGAAGCAGCGAATTCCAGCCCGGCCACCCAGAAAAATAATAGCATCCCTCAGTTCCCATCTTTTGCCGGTGAAGGCGTTTTGCATCAAATGCAACAACATCAATTGGAAATTGATAACATTATATCCCACCATGTGAGTCTTTAATTTCTGTTTATAGCCTGTTACTTGCATGTGTGGATGATTGATGTTTATTTTGTTAATTTGCAGACTAAGAAAATCAGAGTGGAACTAGAAGAGATTCAAAAGCAACACGCAAGATTCGTGCTGGCAACAATAGGAGAGGCAGTGGCGAAGAAATTAGAGGAAAAGGATGAACAGATTCAGAAAATGTCCAAGTTGAATTTGGTTCTTCTAGAAAGAGTGAAGAGTCTATATGTCGAAAACCATTTATGGCGAGACATGGCGCAGACAAATGAGGCCACGGCTATGTCCTTGCGCACGAATCTTGAACAAGTCCTAGCCCAAGTAAGCGAAGAGCGTCACTCTGACGGTGTGGGTCCCGGCGCACCAGAGGTTGAGGAAGACGTCGAGTCGTGTTGTGGCAGCAGTGACCATGGAAGGGACATCCAAGTTGGTAACGAAGATGCAGATTCCCGGAAAAACCGGCCGTTCAGTGACCGGACGTGCAAGAGATGTGGGGAAAGAGAGTCGACGGTTTTGTTGATGCCGTGCAGGCATTTATGCCTTTGCTACATTTGTGGGAGTGGGTGCCATGGACTCGAAGCATGCCCTGTCTGTAACTGTGCAATGAATGGTACATTGCACGTTAACATGTCTCCTTAATCAATACATAGAAGAAGAAAGACACATTTTGGTTGTACATTTTTTACTCTTATATGTAAATTTCTTTAATTAACAGATTAGATTATGAAAGTTTTATTCTTTTCATGCTTTTATAAATTATTGATAGATTTTCGCATATATATATATATATATATATATATATAGAATTGAATGTATGTATATATTCGGTACTTGAAAGAATATAGTAATTATATTCGTAGTGAGTAGTCGACTACTGTAGTCACTTACTACGAATAACAATTTTTTACTTGAAATAACAGAATTTTCTAGATCTAAAAGTGCGAAGGGGGTATTGTGTCAAATTGGTTTTAGCCTACTATTATCATTTTTCTACTTTTAAATAACATAGATTTTTTCTTGTTCTAAAAGTGAAGAAGGGTATTATGTCGAATTAGTAATAATACCTTTTGCAGCAAATTTTATCGAGATCCTTTATCTTCTTGTTGATATTATGCAATGTGGTTGTTGAATAGCCAGTAAAAATGGTGGCACATGTTCAACTTTTGGTGGGATGGGAATCCCAACTTTGTAAGTTTATTTTTGACCCTATGTGGTCCGTTTTATGAATTATTTTTAGGTAGTGGGAATTGATTACGAATCACGACCCATTAAAGAGGAATTCTTTGGTGTGAATATGTTGAAAAAATTGAAATAGTTGATGGATAATAAGTGCTAGTCTAGGTGATATGTCGATGCTAAAAAAAGTAAAATTGTTTTTGATAGTTTGATTCCTGGATAGGTAATTAAAGGCATTTCTCCTAACTTTTCAGGCAATGTAAAGTGATGTGAAAGCAACAGTATTTTGTCCATTCCTCCTTGTCATGCCCTACCTCGTCTTCCCTTCCGTTGGAAGTTTCAATGTAAAACTATTAGGGTTAATTTCATAAATGGTTATTGAACTTTTCTCAAAGTTCTTGGGGGTTACTTAACGTAAAAAAATGCTCAATTTAGTAATTTAACTTCGAAAATTGGTAATTCATCCATCACGCATAGACGAAACTTGCAAAATTGGAAGGATGTAATCACAGATCTAATGGTATGACTTATGTGACATGTTAATATAATAAAATGATGCTAAATCGTGACATTGAGCATGAGTCTACATGAATGTGACCGTTTTTTATTCACAGATCGTTCATTGCATATTTTGGTTTTTTTTTTTTTAATGTGTTGAATACGTGATTTATGCAGTAATTGACATCTTTTTATTACAATAATGTGCGACGTAAGGTATACAGTTAGACATATCATCAAATCCTTCTAATTTTGCAAGTGTTATTTAGGGGTTGTCTGAGACTGATTTTCAACAAGAAACAATTGATTTTCTAGCCCTTTTTTTTACCCTCTCTCACACATTCAGCAATTTTGTGAAAATGTTATCGTTGAGAGCAACAACGGTGCAAAACTCAATTTTAATCTAGAATTTCAGTGCTCCCAGATAGCTCCTTAATTTATGATTCATTCCCTCTAGTCATATTTCTTAACTAGAAAGAAAAGAGAAGGGTCCAACTAGATTGTTGTGTAAACATAGTATTTGGTATAGTGTGTGAAACATGCCGTGGCAGCTCCAATAAAACATAAAATCATTTGACTAAGCAAGGGTGGTCTAGTAAAATTAAAAGATAGGTAGACGCCCCTGGAGTTTTCTCGTGATGGGATGGGGCATATTACAGGTGGGATGAAGACAAAAATGTCAGTGGAAAATTTACCTTATTCACATTTTCATCGTTACACACTTCAATTCTGATGGCTCTTAACTTTATTTTATTGAAAGATATTCTAAAGTCTCATTTCTAGGAATTTCTTCTTGATAGCAAAACTTTTCTAGATTCTTCAACTATTCAATTATCACAATTCACACCAACTTCCTGTTTAAAAACCATTTATTTTATGTTTTTTTTTCTCTTTTTCGATAAAAACAAATACATCGTCACCATAATACATTGTTATACACATTGACACAGTAGCGTCGAATTGACTACGCGTACAAAATGGTTCCTACCTCAAAATTTTCGTTTGAAATTCTATTTATTATTATTATTCCGTGTCTTTGGACTATCAACAGCGTCCCGCAATATTTGTTTATAGTTTTATTGAAGAATTTCGATGTAGCTGTAGCACATAAGATTTTGCAATTCAAAGGTCGTTAGGAAGAATAGGTGTAGCACATAAGATTTAAGAAAGTCTTTGGATAGTCAGAAGAACTTTTAGAGAAAGTTGGTTCAATGTGTCTTTCTTTTTTTAAAAGTGCTTTTGGAATAGAAGGTGTTTTTAAAAATTATTTTTCAAACAAAAATTAAGAAAACTTCCTTCAAAAGTTCTTCTATAAGAACTAAAAGTAGAAGCAAAAGTTATGCCAGAGGGACTCGGCAAATTAATTCGATTAAAATATTTATTTTTATAATATTACTAACACGAAATTTGTTTATGATCTTATATGATTTTTAAATTTTTATTACGTTGGTATATTAAATCAATTGAGATAATTTTTTCTTTTAACTTATCATGACCAAAGACACTTGATTGTTAACGTTAGGTTATTATAGTTTCGTGCGAATCGATAGTCGATAAAATTTGTATATTTTAATTTTTTTTTATCTATAGTTGGGTTTGACTCAAATTTAAGGAATATAAGAGTCCTATTGCGAAAAAGAAAAAGAGTTTTAGTTTGGCAATAAAATGAAAATATTGCAACAAGGAAAAGTAATTCTTTTTAATTAAGGAAATGGTCAAGATGATAACTTCAAGAAGAATCGTGTAGAAAAACAAAATCTTTTTATAATTAGGAAAAGGACCCCTAAAAGAATAAGGAACAAACTTACCATAAATCTTTCAAGGATCCATGATTAGAATTTGGATGTGACCCAAATTTTTTATTGAAAATAATTGAAAATTCTAATTAAAATGCACGTTAAAATGAATTCTATTTGGAATGTATTTGTGAAATCCTTTGTAAGATTACTTGACAAATTCTAGTTGAAATTCTACTTGAAAACCTTATTGAGAGTTGGAATTTGCATTGTACACTTGAAGATGTTGAAATTATGGAACAGAGGACTTTTCAACTGTAGTTTCGCTAGCTTGGGGCTAGTTTGCCGCTCGAGTACCAAAAGCAAAGAGGCGACGCCCGCCTAGCGCTAGCCTTCCTCCCGAGCACTAGGGTACCCTAGCTTGGCGCTAGCCGCCCGCTTGAGCGAGCGGTGTTTCTGACATAGGCCCGTTTTTCACGTTTTGACGAGTTTTCTTACATTTTACTTCAACTACAACTTACTATTATGGTTTGAACGTTTCCTATTTGCTCTCTATATATAGTTGGCTCTTCATTATAATTTAGATAAGTTAGAAACATTCTAAACACAAATCTTTGTATATTTTCTTCATATTATAATTGTCACGCGTTTTATGCAATGTGAATTATACCGTAAGTATACGGTGTCAAGTTTTGTAATATAGTAATAGAGTTAGAGTGTCGAACCCACAGGGATTATAATTTAATTCTTACCAAATATTATAATTATTTAAGCTTTTACTTTATCTAGACAAACCTTTTTTATCCTAACATAATATGAATGTGTGATTATTCAAATAGAAAGAAAACAATTTAAATGAGAATATCAATGCGAAAAAGCCTTGGGATTGATTTCAACTCAATATCAACAATATTTTTCAACTTTTATAGTCACTTTCATTAATTTTTCCTGAATTCATAAGTAAGAATCACAAATTAAATTATATTCCATCTCTCGAGTACCGAATAGAACCTATTTCTATATTTTAATCCCAATATTTCTATTCCGAAGTAATGCTATAGAAATTATAAGCATAAGATTCTTAAATGAAATAAACTTCAAAGGAATTACACTTTCTCTCAAAACCTATAATTTCCTAGGTTGTGTTATTCTTATATATCGCCTAAATTTTCCTCTCTCGAGTGTTGAAATTAAAGCATCAAAGCATTCAATTATTGATCAGGTAATTGAAAGCAATGCGCAAGAATTAATGCAAATGAATTAACGAAAAAATTAATTGAATTAACTATAAAA